>JAJIBD010021413.1:0-197216 GCA_021461705.1 Cryptotis parvus
AAAACAATCCAAAAGATTAATGAAACCAAGAGCTGGTTTTTTGAAAAATAAACAAGATTGACAAACCATTGGCAAGACTTGTAAGGACAGGGAAAGAGAGAACCCAAATAAACAGAATCAGAAATAAAAAGGGTGACATCACAACAGAAACCACAGAAATCAAAAGATCATCAGAGATTACTTTGAGAGCCTGTATGCCGTGAAACATGAGAATCTAGAAGAAATGGATCAATTCCTGAAGTCCTATAACCTCCACGGCTGAAACAAGAAGACCTCCAATACCTGAATAAGCCTATCACCATTGAGGAAATAGAAACAGTAATTAAAAGACTTCCCAAACACAAAAGCCCAGGTCCAGACGGATTCCCTAGTGAACTCTACCAAACCTTTAAGGAGGACCTACTGCCAGTCCTGTTCAAGCTCTTCCAGGAAATAGAAGAAACAGAAACACTCCCAAACAGCTTCTACGAGGCACATATCACCCTGATACCCAAAGCAGGGAGAGACAACACAAAGAAAGAAAACTACAGACCAATATCCCTGATGAACACGGATGCTAAGATCTTCAACAAAATACTAGCAAACAGAATCCAAAGACTCATCAAGAAGATTATACATCATGACCAAGTTGGATTCATCCCTGGAATGCAAGGATGGTTCAACATTCGCAAGTCAATCAACATAATACATCATATCAATAAGAGAAAAAATAAAAACCATATGATCCTATCAATAGAGCGCAGAGAAAGCATTTGACAAGATCCAGCACCCGTTCATGATTAAAACCCTCCAGAAAATGGGAATTGAAGGGACTTTCCTCAAGATAGTTACAGCCATCTACCAAAAGCCCACAGCGAGCATCATTCTCAATGGGGGAAAAGTTGAAAGCCTTCCCCTGAGATCAGGGACAAGACAAGGTTGCCCACTCTCACCTCTTTTATTCAATATAGTACTGGAAGTACTTGCGATAGCAATCAGAGAAGAAAAAGGACATCAAGGGCATCCAGATAGGCAAGGAAGAAGTCAAGCTATCATTATTTGCAGATGACATGATATTATACCTAGAGAACCCTAAACTCTCTACCAAAAAACTCCTAGAAACAATAGACGCATATAGTAGAGTGGCAGGATACAAAATCACACACGCAAAAGTCGGTGGCTTTCCTATATACAAATAACGAAAGAGAGAAGAAAGGGATATTAAGGAAACAATTCCATTCACAATTGTGCCACAGAAAATCAAATACCTAGGAATCAACTTACCCAAGTGTGTAAAGGACCTGTACAAAGAAAACTACAAGACACTGCTCCAAGAGATAAAAGAGGACACAAGGAAATGGAAACACATTCCCTGCTCATGGATGGGGAGAATCAACATTGTCAAAATGGTAATACTCCCTAGAGCTCTATACAGATTCAATGCAGTCCCTATGAGGATACCCATGACATTCTTCAAAGAAATTGACCAAACACTCCTGAAATTTGTATGGAACAATAAACCCCCAAGGATAGCTAAAGCAATCCTCGGGAAAAAGAAGATGGGAGGCATCACCTTACCCAACTTCAAACTGTACTACAAGGCAGTAGTAATTAAAACAGCATGGTATTGGAATAAAAAACAGACCCGTGGACCTATGGAATAGAATTGAGTATCCTGACACCCAACCTCAAACACATGATCATTTAATCTTTGATAAAGGTGCAACGAGTCTAAAATGGAGTAAGGAAAGCCTCTTCAATAAGTGGTGTTGGGAAAACTGGGCAGCGACATGTAAAAAAATGAATTTGGACCTGTGTCTAACACCATGCACAAAAATCAGATCAAAGTGGATTAAAGATCTCAATATCAGACTTGAATCCATAAAAGTACATTGAAGAAAATATAGGAAAATCCCTCCACGACATTGAAGCTAAAGGCATCTTCAAAGATGAAACATCTCTAACAAAGCAACTAGAAGAAAAGATAAATATATGGGACTACATGAAACTAAAAAGCTTCTGCACCTCAAAAGAAACAGTGACTAAGATACAAAAGCAGTCCACAGAATGGGAAAGAATATTCACCCAATACTCATCTGATAAGGGGTTAATATCCAGGATATATCAGGCACTGGTAGAACTTTACAAGAAGAAAACAAACAACCCCATCAAAAAATGGGGAGAAGAAATGAACAGAAACTTCAGCAAGGAAGAAATTCGAATGGCCAAAAAACATATGAAAAAATGCTCATCATCACTAATCATCAGAGAGATGCAAATCAAAACAACAATGAGATACCACTTTACACCACAGAGACTGGCACATATTCAAAAGAACAAGAACAACAAGTGCTGGCGTGGGTGTGGGGAAAAGGGGACACTCATCCATTGTTGGTGGGAATGCCGGCTGGTACAGCCTTTCTGGAAAACAATATGGACATTCCTCCAAAGACTAGAAATTGAACTCCCATTTGACCCAGCCATACCACTCCTGGGAATCTACTCTGGGAAACCAAAAATACGCAGCGGAAACACCATCCCTACTTTTTATGTTCATAGCAGCATTATTCACAATAGCCAGAATCTGGAAGCAACCAGAGTGCCCGAAAATAGATGACTGGATAAAAAGCTTTGGTACATCTACACCATGGAATACTATGCAGCTGTTAGGAAAAATGAAGTTATAAAATTTGCCTACAAATGGATGGACATGGAGAAGATTATGTTGAGCGAAATTAGCCAGAAGGAGAGAGACAGTTACAGAATGACTGCATTTATCTGCATAACATAAATATATAGGTACATATTATGATACCAATATCCAAGGTCAAGTGAAACATATATCAGGAGGTCTTGTCAAAGGTGGAAATTATCACAAACATGTAGGAGTCAGAGGTTAGGTAAGACAGAAAATGGAACAGAGTGCTAATAATTTTGAGGGTACTAATGCCAACCTAGAACTGAGCATGAAATAGAGGCAAAAGGATACACATGACAACCCTTTAATGTATGTTCTGTAATCCATAGTCTGGAGAGGAAGGAAAAGAGAAAGATAGAGAAATGGAAAGAAATAAAGAACCTGCCATGGAGGAGGGCTGGGGGAGGGGGAGGGAACCGGGGACGTTGGTGGTGGGGAGATGGGCACTGGTGGCGGGATGGGTGCTGCTACACTGTATGACCAAAACCCAAATATGAACTTTTTAATTGTATATCTTTGTAATTGTAAAAATAAAAAAAATTAAAAAAAATATGTATTAGTTTCCAAATTGTTTTCCTAATTTGTTCATTTTTTTGGGTGGGGGAACACATGGTTTCTGCCAATTGTGCTCAGGGTGCACTTTACTGCTGGTCTTGCTTAGGGGGTCATAAGAGGTAGCAGAGGTGGAATCTGGGTCAGTCATATACAAAATAAGGACCTTACCTGCTTTACTAGTTCTCTCTGGCACCTAAATTTGTATCTTAACTCACATCAACCTTTGGGTAATTGATTGTCTTCCTTCATCTAATTCCTGGGCTAAGAGCTTTCGGGAAACTAGTACTGACTGGAATCTTTTCCATTGTTATGTCTCTATGCCTGGAAAAGCAGCTCATGTAACAAGTTTTTAAGTGGGAAGTGAATTAATGAAGAAAATAAATGTATACAAAGCATTTAGAGTTTGTCAGACATAAGACAAGGTATACCAGTGTGGAAAATGACAAATGAGACTTGAGATTACATTCTAGGATAGAGATTCAAAGAAATTTGTCATTACGATGTATCATTACTACATTAAAGACATGCATAAAGACCTAGTGAAATACAAGCTTTAGCATAGTCAGATATTATTTATTACATTTTACAGCATGTGGTGAGAATAATTTTCTATTATTCATACTACGCAATGGTTCATAGTGTTGACACAAACATAGACATTTCAGAATGCATGTATTTAGCAGATATTCATTGACCTTTATACTTAATTCTCCAAAGAACTTTTCCTCTCAGCCTCCCTCTAATTATCCCTCTCTTCCCAAAAATTTAGTCTCAGAACCTACGAAGGGTGCTCCCAGTGCTCTTCGTTTTGGTACCAAAAGAGCTCCCAGTGCTCTTCATGTACCAAAAACTGCCCGCACCAAGATTATAATCATCCATGGGCGCCTCTCTGGACTATGTGAAGGAAAGATGACAAGATCTTCCATGCTCCATCTACGCACTGATCCATTCAGAGCACCATTGAGACACACAGCAAGCAAAATTATACAAATGCCTTCACTAATAGAATTTTCCTTCTAGAAAGTGAGAGAGACCTTAATACAACTAAATTAACAAACTCATCACGCTTTATTTTATTTATTCTTTCTTTCTTTTATTTTATTTTATTTTACTTTTTTTGCTTTTTGGGTCACACCTGGCAATATTCAGGGGTTACTCCTGGCTCTTTGCTCAGGAATCACTCCTGGCAGTGCTCGGGGACCATATGGGATGCTGGAGTTCAAACCCAGACCGAGCATGGCCAGCTGCATGCAAGGCAAACGCCCTGCCCACTGGGCTATCTCTCCAGCCGACCCCCTGGACTCCTCACGTTTTAAAGGAAGGAGATCATAAAATGTTTGATTGGGATAAGAATGTAAAATTTTTAAGAGGGTTGCCAAGAAAGAGAAGTACAGGAGATGAAGAGTTAGTCAAATGAGTATCCAGAAAAGTGATTAAAAAAATTAAATAGGAGGTTGGTGGGCCCGGAGTAGACAGAGAAAGAAGAAGAGCAGTGGAAAGAAGAGAGGCAGGCAGCTGTCCGGCGGCTCCTGTGAGTCTGTGGAGGTTCTGCCAGGCTGAGTCTTTTGTTACCTGAGAACTGTAAATCCGTGCAAGATTCTGAGACACATGGGTTCTAGCCTGCGGTTGTCTATTGACTGTCCTTTCTAGATAAACAGGACTAGGATATATTTGCATTTACATGCATGCTTTAACAATTCTTTATTCGTTTTGAAATTCAAATTGATATTCTCTGTGATGGAAATTTTTGAACAAATTTAATTTGTTCAGCAGTAGATTAAGGCAAATCTAATGCTGAACTAAGGCTCAGGGACAGTTCCTGCCCTTACGTATTCCTCTCCATGTTTCACTTTATTTGGAACTGGAATTTCTATTTCTTTCTTATTCCCTAAAGCCTTAATATTTCCTTCCACCTCAGATGACTCCCCAAACTGCATGGTATATTTTGTCAAATTTAAACCAACACCTCTACTTGAATAAAGTCTAATGATTCTGTTTTTAATGATTGTTTGGGTCACACTGATTAAAATATGTCCTTGAATCTTATTTTTTCTTCATTTCTTATTTTAGGTTTTGCCAGTATGAAAACCATATCTATCTAATGTGAACAGCTTATAAAATTTCTTAGGGGTCTATCTATTTATAAGGAACAATATAATTTTAGGAAAGGAGTCATTGTGTTATATTTACCTATTAATTATAATGTAATTTATATATTTGTTGAAATAATACTGTACTAGGGCTGGAGCGATAGCACAACAGGTAGGATATTTGCCTTGCACATAGCTGAACCAGGTTCTATCCCCAGCATTCCATCATTCATATGTTCCCTTGAGCACTCCCAGGAGTAATTCCTGAGTGAGCATCGCCAGATGTGACCCAAAAAAGTAAAAAGAAGAAAATAATACTTTAAGGCTTCCTAGACATAGGCAAATATGGCAGGCATATCCACATTGAGACAGAATGGACATACATACATATAATATATTATATATATTACATATAATATATATAAATAGATATTTAACAAGAAGGTCCAGTCAAGGAGTCTATACATTAACAAGGCAATTACCAAACTTCTTAGAAATTAAGGATCCCACAGTGTTGTGCACTGTTGTACAGGTGCCTAAGGGAGAGGATGAAGAAAATATGAACATTTGATTCCTAGATACAGTGCTAAGATATTTGTTGATCTATTTTACTAATGCTTTTACCATCAATAATTTTTTTCCATCACTAATTTAGATTGTTTGACTTACTAATTTAGGCTTTAAAATATGCTAACTTTGTGTTCATCTTTGTGTTACACAACACTCTTGCCAATTCGGTGACAGAAACCAGGCTCCCCACTTTCAGGCGCCCACAGCACTTCTGCTGTTAAAGACAACTGCTAGGTGCAGGTTTTTGGATTTGGTGAATGCAGAAGAAACTGGCAAGATTAAACCACCTATTTTCCAAATTCCCTAAGCAACTTTCACTGTGTCTTTACCAGCATCCTAGGAGGCAAGTGTTTTTTAACTTACTGTTTTTGTGCTCCTGTAAATCATATTCTGTCTACGAGGATGGAAAGCAGAAAAGTTCTTAAATTATTCATTGGAATAGAATTCTTTCCAAATAGCCAGTTTGATTTAAAGGCAGCCATTGACTATGTATTAGGATTACCTTTCTCCTTGGAATTAAACTGTCGGCTATGAAAACTAATGAAACTCTAACGGATTTCTTGATTTTTGCTTTTCCCTATTTAAATAATCAAATGGCTATTTCCTATTTGCAGATTTAAAAATGAAAGAGAAAAAGGAAAAAGACATTGGGGATTTTGATCTCATCTAAGTACAGTCTGAAACGATGCTAGGCCATCTTGCAGCAAAAGATTTCTTACCCTGCACTGCTGCAAGGCAATGTGCGTGTTTTCAAGCTTCTGCTCTTCACAGCTTTGGAGCAATTCACATACCCTCACACAACTCTTGACTTATGGAAGAATATGTCTCACATTTATAACCTGTTCTGAGCATCTCAAAATTCTAAACTTGTTTGCTAGAAATATAGTTTCAAGCCAGAAGAAATGAAGCAGGCTTAGCTACCTTATTTTGTTCCCTCTCCAAATATAATTCCAATCCTAATACCTAAGAATACTTCCAGTTTAGGGTTATGTGAGTACCAGAATTCTAGCCAACCCACATATTTATGAATATGCAAAAGGGTGGCTGTTCCCCATTCTAGGTCGCATGAGGGCTCTTCCAGTCAGCCATGCTGCTAGATGAAAGCTGTGATTACTCTAGATTTCCACTAGAGACCTCTCACTGATCATAGCAAGGCTGAGGCACAGGGCTCTCCCTGGGCATTATTCCTCTGAACTCAGCAGAGGTTGCTTGACAGTTGCCTCTGGGTGAGGGTGGGACTCATCAGAAAAGAATGTGATTCTATATTCTTTTTCTTTTCTTATTCTGTATTCTGTCTCTTTCATCTTTTAAAACAAATTAAGATCTATTCAAACAACTTTGTTGTGAAAGAATTTCTAAACAATACCATCAAAATAACACAGTAGAAACACTTCTAGGTTAAAAGTCCCCATTTTCCTTGAGTTGTTTACACCACAGCGATCAGGCTTAATTCTCAGCTTTGGAAAGCCTCTCCTGCCGAGTTTGAGAGAGAATGAGCTCCACTCACAGACTTGCTATGAGAGAGAATGAGCTCCACTCAGAGACTTGCTGTGAATCTAACTGAAATGTCTCACACTTCACCAAGCTCCAGCTCTTTACTGTAATCCTTAGGTACCCTCCCTCTGGGTTCTAACCTCCTTCAATATAAATTCTTAATCCAGTGCAACCACAGATGGCACACATCTGTAAGAAGAGCCTGGTAGATGAAGTTTCACCACTTTTCAAACTGGCAAAAACACATTAATCTTCATTTGCCTTTGAATGGTCTATACTAGAAACAAAGGTCTAAAAAGTGAAATAATTGACCCTCATTTAACCTGTGCCCCTGTGAAAAATTGCTGTAGCTTGTATTTCAGAAACTGAGTTTAACAATCTCTTTCTCCCTCTATACTGGTCTTGACTTTGCAATATTAAGAATAGAGCCTAAATAGGATTAGGTTAAGGAGTCCAGAAAGCCTTGAAGATTTGATCGATAGTAGTCCAGGGACATTAATATCTTGTTTTCTGAGTGATAATTGTGGATTCTTTTCATGGATTCATTTTAGGAAAAATCTTGTCATTCTTCTTGGCAGACTTTTATTTGTTCACTTATTTATTAATTTATTTACCACATACAATGTGCCACACAGCTATTTGCAAAGACAACATAAATGAAAGTGCTCTAGAATTTGAATGATTCTAATTAAATGGTTCTAATTCAGTCGTTCTAATGGAACATTGCTAACATTAAATTCATAGAACCCCAAAAAGAAAGGATTATTTCAGATAAATGTATGTAGTTGAATTATGTCAGAGAGAGAGAGGGACTGAGACAGAGAGAGCTTTAACCAGTAAGGACTACAAGATTTAAAAAAAAGTCCTTATGTAAAGAGTAGTTGATAATCAATGTAGAGGCTTATATTTATGTAACAGATGAGAAAACTATACAAGATTGCAGCATAATAGAGCTATGAATGATATTATATGAAGTCATCAATGTTTAACTTGTCCCCAACACACAGGTCAGAAAATGTGACTAAGAGAAGGTACCATTTACATTATATATGAAGGGTGATCAGAAATTTGCCAGCTGGCTTAGAAAGAAGATAGATGTAAGTCAGTGTGCCCTGGAGGGACGTTTACCTCCAGAATCTGAAGTCTTCCAACAAATTGCCTGAGCTATCTTACAGGTTGGGTCATGACTGGTATTTTCTTTACTGTAGCTTGACAAATGGAACTTGCTTTGCCATTAGTCAACATTACAGGAAGAGGATTCCATAGGCATACCTTAGCTGACCACAAAAGGCTGAGAACACATGCAAATACAGAATAACAAAAGGTTGGTGTGGATGATCAAAAAGAACACAAATTCTTGGTGCTAGGCCAGGGTTGCAGGAGTGTCTAATCTGTGTGCAGTGTCACTAGTTTGAAGATCTCACTGCACGAGAGAAGAATTCTCACTGTAGCAGATTGAGCAACTATGTGAGATGATGGCTCTGATTCTGTGTCTGATCGGCTGCCAGCTCACTGAAATCCATGATTTCCCCCACTGCTACTTCCCTATGTAACTGTTGCTGTTTATTGAGAAATTATAACTCAGCAGCCATATTAAGCAATTTATATGATTTATTTCATTTAAGTATCCAATATCCTAAAGTCTTAGCCTCTTTGTTTTGTAAATAAAACACGTTAATACTAGAAAATTTAAATAACTCCATTGAAGTCAAGTAATGAAACCAGCCAAGAGAATCATGGTCATCCTCAGTCCAAATTCTGAAGCCATTTTGTTCATGTCATTTGTTTCAGATATATCTCCACCTTGATAACTTAACTATGTGTTAAATGTCATCATTCTAAGACTACTGACTCATCAGTGAAACAACAGTTTTAGTATAATTTGAAGCTATTTCTGCAAAGGCAGAATAATATGTTAGCTATTATTACTTATGAGAGAAGGCGCACAATGGTAATGAACATTTAATATGAAATTTACAGACTATTTTAGGCTAATATTAAACATTCTCTCATTGATTTAGATATTACTGAGAGCTGATCTTACCCTTAAGACAATTCAAAATAAGTACCAATGTATCTTAAAAAAGTATTTCAAATTTAAAAATAAGAACTTATTTTAATCTATAATTTTACTGTCAATTTCAACCTACAAATAATACCATTTGGCAAAGTTTAGTAAATTATAATCAATTTTTATATGTTGATTGACTTAGCTGCTGAACAGTCAACTTTTTTTTTCTGAGGGCCTACAAACAGCCAACCAGATTTGATCCCAGGTACCTCTTATAATTCTCTGAGCCCTGCCAGAAGCGTTTTCTGAGCACAGAGCTAGAAGGAAGCCCTGAACATCTCTGGGTATGGCCCCAAAACAAACAAACAAAATAACATTTTCTGGCATATTGTTAAAAAAAAGCAAAACAAAACAGAAAAAATTTCTGGCATACTGTTAAATGTAATATAAATGCTTTCCCTCATATTTTGTTTAATTTTTTGTATCTAATTTTTAGTAAAACAAAGTAGTTTTATTGAAACCAGTTTATTTAGAGAAGTTTATGGAAAAATAGAAAGAGAAAACATGAATTTTTTCCAGTGTGGAAAAACATTTTTCATATATTTTAATGTAGATTATTCAATATATTTTCATAATACTCATAACAAATAGAATGTGTCAAATGAACAGTCAAAAATAGAATCTTTTCGTAATATTCTTGGCAAAATAATTTGTTTCAAATGGAAAAGGAATTTCTCTATAAATACCCATAAAATATTTTAAACTCAACAATGTGAATTTCACAAATACTAAAATTTTCTGTTCATCATATTTCCTCCATATTATAAATAAGAAAATGCTTATATTTAAGGAGACTTCTATATGCTTTATTTCCTAAACTATATGCTTAAATTTGCAGCTATTGCTTCTGTTAAAACAAGTTACAGAAATATCTTTCTGGCAAAAATATCAAATTATAGACTCCAGTTATGATTTTTTGTTTAATGTGATGCAATTGCAATGAAGACCTCTTGCAGAGTGAGAGTGACATTCTTTCAATCGAGTTCATGACAACAAACTGCAAAATACTGATTAAGATTGTTAGACACTAGACTTTTCTAAAATAAGGCAGTTGGCAACATATTTTTGTTTCTTGAAATTTCAGTCTAATTTTCAAAATCAAAATAAGTAGGTGGATAGAACTCTACGACCACATAGTTTAAAAAAGAACAAAATATCATTTAGTTAAAGAGCTAGATGTTTTGCACTGTATGCTCAATTTGCCTGAATATTTTTATTAAAAATTTCATTATAAGTTAGAGTTTTGCTTTAGTGGTACAAGAATTTGGAAATAGAAATGACATACAAAAAAGATTACTTGTGTTTTTGTGTGTGTGTGTGTGTGTGTGTGTGTGTGTGTGCATGCGCACATGTGCAACAGTAAATAGGAGAGAAAGGACAAAAGCAGGGAAGCACAGAGAGGAAAGAGAACTCTGATAACACACTGAGCATGGAATGTCAATAATTGCATGTGGGAGACAGAAGGTGGATAATCATTTGGTTACTGAATGTTGGTCGTCTGGTTAGATGACTTACCTGGGGAAAGGTGGCTCACTTCAGGCAAGACAGTATCAGAAACAGCAGACAGGTAAGATAAGCAGTCACTCCTAGTCACTCCAGAGGTCATAGCCTGGGTCCTGAAGGGGGCTTTGGGTGGCACTATAGGGCTTATGCCCACAGGATGAAATCCAGAGATAACAGTTATGTAGTATTTTCTCTGTTTATCTATTTCTGACTTGCTAGTTTGCAGTGTTATTTCTCTTGAAGTTCTTTGATAACACTTCTTAACATAAATACGTATCCTTTAAGACATGTCATTTATAAGACACGGTACATAAATAATTTTTGATGTGAAAATATTTATGTTATATCACTTTGGAATGTTGTATTTCTAACTGTGGTTCCTGTGAATAGGTTATTGTAGAAAGTTTGGACTTCTAGTTTGAACTTCTTTCAATTTTTTTATTGTTTTCTCATCTCTTCTAAAATCTCAAGAATAATATAGGGTAACACTAACTTAATATTATTCTTGCTTTTTTTATTCCCCAATTAGAATACTTTTCCAGTAATCATTTATGTTCATAGTCACTTTAAAATGTAGTAGAGGAGCCGCCAGAGAGACAGTGGATTAAGGAGCTTTCCTTGCATGTGTCCCACATGGGTTGAACTCTTGGCATTCGATATAGCTCCCAAGCCCACCATGAGTGATTACTGAATGCAAGGCAGAAGTAACCCCTGGGAACTTCTGAGTGTGGCCCAAAAATAAAACCAAAGCAAAGTAGGTAGAGGGCTAGAATGATAGTAGACTGGATAAGCAATTTGCTTGCACAAGGTCAACCTGGAATTGACCCTGGCATCCCATCCCTGAGCTCCAGGACTAAGCCCTAAACACAGCCCAGTGTGACCCAGTGTGACCCGGTAAGCCCCTCCAAAAAGTAGGTGGAAGTAATGATAATATAACACTGCAGTCAATATAATAGTGTAGTTTCATCTACCAAAAGCTTACTTTATGCTTAATACTAAGCACTCTATAGTGACTATTACTAAAGCTTGCTTCAGAAATGATAAGTTACATAATTTTGCTATATCAAATAACCAATGAATAATAGAGGTGGGACTATATGCCAAAACCCAAATATTCTACTCATTTTACTTTTCTGATACAATAGTAGGTACCAATACTCACTTTCAAGAATCACATGAACACATCCCCAAACTTTTATATTGTTATCTGCAGCTGGAGAATATTACGGAAAAGATAATAAAATCATGGGAATTAACACATTTACAATAATGGAAAATTATTTTGTGTGAATATAATGTAAAAGTCTTTCTTTAAATCACTGAACATTAGACAGAGCAGCATCTTGAACTCCCTACAAGCCTCAATGAGCTTGGTTACCACGTGGATGTGGTCAATAGTTCTGAATCCTTTTGGAACCCAGCTGCTCGTATGGTTGTCCTTCAATTAATGATCTGCCAATCATGTTCAGGATGTCTCAAGTGAACATCTTGTAGATGACGGACAATAGGCAAACAGGGCGATAGTTACCAGTGTCTGGATCTCCTTCTTGAACAGTAGAACTGTCCTGTGGTCATTGAATCTCTAGCCTAACAGGACATTCAAACCCAATACATCAAGATCCTTCGTGAGCTCTATTACGGATTCACCACCAGGATCTCACCATTCTACAAAGGAAGTGATCATTGATGTCAAAAGAGGGGTTTGGCAGGGTGATACCATTTCACCAAAACTCTTCAGCGCCACCCTCGAGAACATCATGCGACAATTAGAATGGGAAGGAATGGGAGTGAAGGTAGATGATGGAAACCTACACCACCTCGCTTCGCTGATGACATCGTTCTAATAATATCAAACATTAGCCAAGTGGCAGAAATGCTGGCTGACTTTGACTGTGAATGTGGAAAAGTAGGTCTACAGCTGAATCTCAACAAAACAATGTTCATGAAAAATGAACTAGTTCCAGATGCTCCATTCACTCTCAGCAGAACAAACATCTCTGAATGCAGCAGTTCTGTGTACCTAGGTGGAGAACTCAACATGAACAACCTAAAGCCTGAGCTGCACAGGAGGAAGAGAGTGGCATGGAACACATTCAAGAGTGTCAAAGAAATAACTAAAAGGACAAAGAACCACGGCTCCAGGCCTATCTCTTGATTCCACTGTTCTCCCTGCATTAACATACTCCCCAGACACCTGGGCCCTACAAAAGCAGGACAAGAATGCTATTCGGGTCTCCCAAAGAGGAATCTGAAGAGCCATGCTTAGAATATCACACCTCACTCAAGTGAGAGAAGGATTACAGAGTTCCAACCTCAGTCGATGATCCAGGGTCAGGGTCGCTGTATGGTTTGCCAAGGTGTCAAAAAATCAGATGGGCTGGACCTGTAATGTGACTTGGAGATGACCACAGGACTAGAGCCATTACCAACTGGATCCCATGGAACATCCAAAGATCACGTGGCTGCTCACCTACAGGATGAGCACCTTCTTCGTGATGACCCTGAACAAATAATTTGAGGCTCTTCATATTCCTGGAGCAAGCATATGCCATTGGGATACACTGGCACATGACAGGGGCAAATGAAAACGTTACTGGCATCTGCTCGAGCAAAGCGACGAATAACAGGATGTCAAGTGATCAAGTGAATATAATGTCAACTTTTTTTGTTCATAAAGTTCTTGAGTTAATTTCTTCAACTCATTCTCCAAATCAAGTCATTGAGAAAATAGTTGATTTCTACATAGCAGGGATTAATCTAGAGACTTAAACATTCACTTATGAACAAAAGAGACAAAAATACCACCACAATAGAATGGTATTCTAATGGAAAGAGAAATGAGAGACAATAAGCATAAAATCTTAAAAGACAGTAGGTAACACAAAGAAGGAAATTGGTCACGATGAAGTAGATTGTGAGTGGAGAAAATTAAATTTAACTTAAAACATGGAGATTGACACTGACTTCTTTGGAATGCTAGTCTTTGATCAATGATGGGTAGGAAATGAGGGACTTACCAATACATACAGTTAGAGGTAGAAGCAGCTGAAATACATCAGGCATGATTAGAAAGGGGGTTCTCTGGTGTAATTGGAGGACAACAAGAGGATGAGGGAATAATCACTGGAAGGAGCCAACAGAGCCTGTTTTGTCTGTTTTTTTTTGTTGTTGTTCAGTCCTAGATTTTTTAGTTCGTTCTTAGTTCTAGTTTTTCAGGGTTTTTTTTTTTTTTTGAGTCCTAGTTTTTCAGACAGAAGTTTGTGTAAATGACTGCTAATTTTATGCGTCAGTTTGACTGGGCCTTGGGAAGCCTATGTGTCAGATTAAACATTGCTTCTAGGCATTTTTGTGAGCATATTACATGAATAAATCATCATTTAAATTGGTGGATGGAATAAAGACTTCCTAATTTGTTAAGGACTTGAATAGAACAAAGGCAAGGAAGTTTGGGTTTTCACTCTCTCTGCTTAACGGAGCTGAGATGCTGATATTTCCCTGATCTCACAATATTGGTTTTCAGTGGTTCTATAATCTATCTAATAATTTCTTTAGGTCTCAGGTTTCTGAGATATACTACTGGTTTCCCTGGGTCCCCAACCTGAAGACAGCACAGTGTGGAATTTCTCAGTTTCCCATGATCATATGAATCAATACTTTATGCCATAGATACAAATTTAGCTACAGAACCAGGTCTAGGCATTGGTATAAGTATATATGGTGGGATGTGTATATGTGTTTGTGTGTGTGTGTGTGTCTGTGTGTATGTGCACTCATGCATGTGCCCACATGACGTAGGTATAGAGTCAGATATGTGCCCTGTCTCTAGAGAACCCTAATACATCTTATATCTCATTAGAAATAGAAAACAGTGAATACTTGAATAATGGTTCCTAAGAACAGTGCAACCCACTTATCATTGTTACATTTGAATTTGTGGGCATGGGGTCTTAATTTGGGAAGGTATAAATTGCCCACTTTTTAGGACAGTGTACATATATGAATACAAAGCTTATATACTGACCCACTGGGTGAAGTCTTAGAGACTGTACTGACCCAACAAGGTATATAGCACAAGTGCTCTGGAGCTGTCATTATGTCATGGTCTGGGGATTAAACCCTCCCTAGGTATGCCATGACAAAACAAGGAAGAATTAATTGAACCATGCCTTTGAGAATGAATTTGGGCATTTGGAATCATACTTAAGAATTCAGCCTCTTCTACTCTCTTCTCTGTAATCAGAACTATAAGAAACACATCTGGAAAATGTTTTTACTTTGATTATTTCCTTTTTTATCAGAACATGTCAGTATGATTAAGTTAGTTTAGGTAAGAAAGCAAGGGCGCCAGTTAAAATCAGTGAGTATCAAATTGTGCTTATTAACATAATATCAAATGTTGGTTTGAATTTTTCATATAATAGTTAAATTTAATTATGTGTGCTTTTATTTATAAAAATTGAATGTAAAGACACAGTCTATTATCAAGTAGAACTGTATAATGTCTCTTAAACATTTATATAACCAGTGGAAAAATTCTGGTGTCCTTGAATTTGTATTATACCCACAATGCTATCTTTGAAGCTATAATGAAATCTGGCATGTAGGTTCTAGCTGTGTTTATGCAAAATAACTTGAGTAGGATTTATTTCTAAGAAGGAGTGGGCATGGAATACTAAAAACACAATTTCAAAGGCCTTCCTATTTGCAGTGAGTTTCAACTATATTAGTATAACAAGAAAAAGATATTTTAAATCTATTTTATGTTATAGAATATTCTCCCATTGGTTTAAAGTAAAAATTCCCTTTCATTTAATTACATAAGATGAAAATAAGTCTTTAATTGCAGTAACCTAAAATTACTAATGGGGAATTTTAATATTTTTAAATGATTTCACAGGTATAAACTTATCTTTAAATATGAAATTATATAGTTTGGGTCAGAGAGCTAGTAAGGGGTTAAGGCATTTGCCTTGCATGTGGTCAACCCTCTGGCAGTCCATGGTACCATGTATCGTCCTCCAAGTACCATCAAGAATTATCCTTTAGCAGAGGGTTAGGAGAGAGCCCTGAGTACCATTAGGTGTGTCCCAAGACATCAACAACAGCAAAAAGAAATGTGGTGTGTAATACCTACAGATTCTTATATATCAGTCAACCCCTATTATGGTACCACAATTGACTACATAATCATCATAGCTTTTATGCCAATTTATTTTATTTCAGTTTGAAAAAATGTGGATTGTGATCGTTATGTTGAACTTAGAAAAATGCTCTGATGTTGCTTAGAAAAGGGTGTAATAATAATACAGTGGTTGCAACTATGCAGTGAAATATAGTAGTTGAAAATAAGAGCTTTAAAATATCTTTTTCTGACTTGATCTTCAAGCCCATGTTTTCCCTTACACACATCTCTGCTGCTTTTGTGACTTTAGAAAAGCCTGTCTTCTCTCTTGAGCATATAATTCTGTCTTTCTCTCCCCCTCACATTTTCTAAGTTTCAATAAAACGATCTTGCTTCACCAAAATAAATAAAATAGCATATATTATCACAAATCAATAAAGGCTCATTTTGAAGAATCTAAAAACATATTAATATATTTCACATATTGTTTATATATTATGAAGAATATTTATATTCTATACTTCTCAAAGTTAATCCCAATGTTGCCTCTAGAAGAGTTCCTGTTCCAAGCGTTCACTTGGAGGAGTGGTTTTGACCAGTCATCTTCGTCTGATTTGTCACACCAGCGACTATTCCCACCACGTTCAAATTTGCCAAAGCCACTTCTGTCACCGCCACCAATGCCATCATAGTCACTCCGTCCACGATCATCAAACCTTCCCGTCATCCACTCCAGCGATCGCTGAAGAAACTAGACTCCCCCCTGGAATCACCGCGAGATCCAAAGCTGCTGTATACATCTTTATCTTTAATGGAACTCCACCCTGAGCTGTCTGTATCATAGAAACCTTTAGTAGCCTCTCCTTAAATGAGGAGGAATGCAGCGTCCTTTGCTAGCTGTACTTCCTCCACTGTGATTATCTGAAGAGTACAGGTCTAGGCCAGCAAACTGCTGGTCCAGCCGAGCGCATTTTCCACCACCACATGACTTATCCTGAAGAGTACCGAAAACTCGGAGTCTTCCTGTGCTAAGTGAGTGCTTGATTCTCCGGGAAGGACCTCTCACGGAGATCTGCAGCTCTCCCATATATATTCTATATTCTATATTATATAAAAGAAAGACATCTCTGGGTGTCTCCCAAGTAGGCCCATTGAGACCCACTGGCTCTTCTCAGGGATACTCCACCAACCAGGTCAGGCAGTTCGATGTTAAGGCCCAACACTGTGGAGAAAATAAATGCATATTTTAAAAATTCCCACATACTAGTCAGAGTATCAATGTTGTGGTGCATTGTTTCTAGTCATATAGTATTTACTTTACATACTTTTCTATCTTAAAAAATGATACTTGCTTTCATATTTCATCAAAACTGAAAATAAAGCATGTTTTTCTAATTAAACTCTTTTGCTAATTCATATAAAACACTAAATTGTACCAAAATATAGAAACAGAAAGGTTATCTTGAAATCCACATTAAAATTTTTTTTGTTTTTTAATGTTTTTGGTGTAGTTTTACCAAACTGATCCAGAAATGGGATCATTGTACCATCTCACAGATTTTCATCATCTGCCTGTAGCCATACTATCTCATGGGTAATTTTAACTTCATAACATATAATTAGGTGCTGTGAAGTTCATCCTTTCTGTAAGATTGTCTAATATGTGAATATTGTTTTAATGTATTAAATCAATGATACCAATCTGACACATTGCCAAGTATGTTTCTACACACCTGACAACTCTCCACCTATCTTGCTGACTAAGTCACCTCAAAACAAGCCTTTTCCATAAAGCATTGCTCCAAAGTATCCTTCTCTTTCTTACTAATTCTATTTATGAAACGGATCACTTTGCCTTTTCCCTCACAGGTTCCATTCTTTATTATTCTCTGTATCTGTGCACCTACGTTCAAACATGTCTTTGCTCATCTTCTCAGGCTTAGAAATATCTTTACTATGTAAAAAGTTTTACATCACTAATATTAGTTCCTTAATATTTTATGTGTTCTGTGTGATGGAATCTTTCTCGTCACATCTCTGTTTTTAAATCCTAACTTCAGTTTTAGGAGGCATCAGGAGGGGAGACCACTATTACTCTATCATTTGACTGAAGAAACTTTTTAGGGACTTCTGAAAAACAATATTCAATAGAACGCTTCAGTTTTGTGGTTGATAATTCCCCTATGCATTCAATTTATTTATCAAGTTTTTCAGATATTTACTCCTAATAGTTCTTGGTATAAGATCATTCAAAGGAAGTTCTAGTTAATTTAAAAGTTACATTTTTTAGTTTCTTTCCTTAACTACCTATCTACACTGTACTTAGCCACGTTTAATTTTGAGAAGCTATTGAGAGGCTCTATTGCTTCCAGAGTGTTCTTAGGAAACACTAATGCTAATACTTTAATGTCTTAAATGGAATGTTGCATTGTATAAAAATTGATATTATAACTTTATTTTGTGGATGAGAATAACATTTTATTTCTCTGGCATGCTATCATCTTCAATTATTCTGGAAATGCCGAAATTATCTGAAATATATTCTATCTTTATCTCCATCATCTTTATACTTTTTTGTATCTTTGCGATATTTATTGCACACATTGAAGAGTCCTTATTATATTTCAATGATATTTATTAATAAATTATTCTAGTCTAGCTTCTCACTTGTCACTTGTCTTCCCCTTGTTCATTGATTTGCTGGAGCAGGCGCCAGTAACGTCTCCATTTGTTGGGAATGAGGTCCATTATTGTTACTGTTTCTGGCAGATTGAATACTCCATGGGTAGCTTGCCAGGCTCTGTTGTGGCTCTGGGTTAATCCCAGGGGACCCAGTCTTTTTCTGTGTCAGAACATCAACCATCCAGGGCCAAGGGGGCAGAGCCCTGGGTGTAGACAAGCCTGTCTCCTGTCTGCCACTTGCCGAAGCAGTCAGGCACTGCAGTCACACCTGCAACAAGAACAGAAAACTGTATACAGGCCATCTAGTGCTTTTTGGTACTGATATAGATATAGATATGATATAGATATAGATATAGAGATAGAGATGGAGATAGATAGAGATAGAAATAGAGATAGAGATATGGTTATAGATACAGATGATATAGATATATTATATATAGGTTGCTAAATGCAAATAACCCTGGCAATGCTGACACACACAACACATAAATATATATAATTATATATACATATGTGTGTATATATCTCAGATATATATAAATTCTTATATATATTAAAGAAGAATTTAATCCCATGGCTTAAATTTCTTCCAATCAACAGAATTTTTTTTAAAAATCTCTAAGTGAGGATATGCATAAATTTGATCATACTAAATGAATTTAGTAATTGTGTCCCAGGTTATAGTAGTCTTTTACTCATTGCTATTTAATAGTACTTTTTAATTATAATTATTTTCAGTTCATGTTTTAATGCAATTATAAAAATCACTCAAAGTTAATCCAGGCTGATAAGCTTCATGTGAATTTTAATAGAATCAAAATCAATCATGTTATCTGGTTCTAGAGAAGATAACAAAATTCATTCTGGATCAAATTTTAGTTAAAAATTCATACTGCACCACACAAAATGTATTGAAAAACAAGACTTGGATTCATGGCCATTGGAAATGGAGACAATCAAGATTTACCCTGATGTATTTAGTTATTTAAGCAGAAAGGCCACATACTTTGAAAACACTGTTAAGAAATAGTAAATGTACCTTTCAAATCTTATAGTATTTAGAATTTTTTCAGCTTCAACTAAGTCAAACGTCTCTCCTCTTTCTTCTTGCCTACCTATCACAATAACCCATGCACAGATGTTCCTAACTGTAATCTATTCTCTGTAAATGTTGCCTTCAAGGCTGTAAACTGTTCCCACTCACTAACTTGTTTCCTTCAAATTATCATGGAGAGCAAATCACACTCTGCCAATTCACGGTTTTGAACAAGTAAAATTTGTATTTATAATAGGGTTTTTGTCTTGTTAGCACCCACCTTCTTAATCCTTTATGCTTTCTCCTCATGCTGCCAAATTTTAAAAAACACCTGCTCAGACACAAGAATTTGCCTTGTATACTGCCTCTCCATACGAGACTGGAAAGAGTTGTATGTGTCAGCATTGCCAGGCTTATTTGCATTTAGTAACCTAGTGCAACCTTAGAGTTTTCCAGTTGTTTCATATTCACTGACTCTAAGACATTTTCACAGTGCCTTGAGGTAAGTATTTATAACCTCATTATACAGATGAGTTAATCAGAGTATAAACAATATATGCACTGTACCCAACCCCAGGACAAAAGATGGCAGAGTCTGAGTGTGAATATGTCTTTCTGCTAGGATACAGGTGCTTTAAGCTTTAGTATACATAGAACAATCTTGAAGTGACAGTTACATCTTAAGTAAAATATTTGGTGAAAAAGGAAATGTAACCATTTCTGGATTCTATCAGACTTAGTATCTTGAATTTAATATGGTTTGAAAAAGTTCCTGATATATCTGAATATAATTATCCAATACTAATGGAATAAACAACAAAGATTGATATTTCATTTGATGGATAAGAATTCTGCAAAGGAATTATGAAAGAATTTTATGAAATTCTTTCATAAGAATTATGTAAGAATTATGACATGAATTATTAAGAATTATGACTTATGAATTATTATGAATTATGAAATTATGAAAGAATTTTCTAGGGCTGTGTTTTTCTCTTTCAAGTTCTATTGAAGCCCATATTGTTGCTTATTGGAAAATACCTATTTTCCCTCTCCCTTTCTCAGTGTTTTATCCTTTCTCTATGTATAGCCTATTTTATTATAAAACCTTCAGGTGTAGCTTTTCAAGGAAATGGATGACTCCTTATCTTGCACATTTTACTACTTTTGCTGCCTATAGGAACTGCTTAAAAAGAAAAATAACCTCTCTAGAAAAGCTCAGAGCAAATTTACTTTTAGTATATGTGTGATGGACTTAATGTTTGCATGTTTTCCTCATATTTGTATGCTGAAATTCACCCTAATGTGATGGATTTTGGATATGGAACCTTTGGGAAGTAACTAGGTTTAGAGGCAAGTCACAGTAAGAGCTTTCACCAAGAATCATTTTACAGCGCCTTGATCTTGGACTTCTTAGCCTCTATACCTAGGGAGAGGTAAAAGCATTATTTGATGATATTTATTATAGCAGCTAATGCCACAGTATGGTATATAGTTTTGTCTGTTTGATCATAACACCTCCTAATCAGTACCTTTCAGAAAATTCAGTATTATATAACATTTAATGACTACAATATGTAGTCTTGAACTGAACTTGTGTAAGTTGATAGTGGCACTTTGGGTATTGTAGTATGCTTCATGCTAAGAATTAGATTATTTCTCCAATAATGATGACATTATTAATGGTTATAAATAAACCCTTTATACTATGACTTGTATAAATGATATAATCAGATTTTTTGACAGTAAGCTTCTGTCTAAAAATGTAGAATAAGCAATAGATGCAGAACTTGAACCCTAATCATTTGTCTCTGTGGTAGTTTTCTTCCAGTTCACTAATGGATAACCAGTAGGGTGGAACACAACTTACACACAGAAAACAACTTTACTTTCAAAGAAGTAAATGCTCCCAGCTCCACAACCTCCCAAATTTATGCTATTGAATCTCACCAGGATGAAACACTGGGGTCTTCTCAGGAGGGAATGGGCAGATCCCCCTTTCACAGCAGCCAGCAGCAGCCACCCCTGACACTGCAACCACACTGAATCCTCTGACATAGAAATGGGCAAGTTCCACAACTGAACCTCATCAAGCCACCAAGCCACAAAATCATTCCAACTCCTCAGCTTTGGACACCTCCAAATTTCCTAGCACTGACAGTCAGTAGGACCATAGAAAATCTGATGGGAAGATTATGCAGAGACCACCAAGCTCAATGAGGAAACAATATAACAGAAGACTCAACTAGCACTAACCAGCCTAGTAAATCTTAGAGAATGACTTTAATAACACCATTGTGAGTTATAATAACAATGATCACAAATTGACATGTATTGACCTATTATTAGATAATTTCTTTTGACTTTGTGTTGAAATAAGCAATATGAAGTAAATTTGTGACTGCCAAGGATGTAGACTTGGGCGAGTGAGAAGGAAGGTCACGCTTAATGCTGGGATTCATGTTGGAACAATGACTGCCTGAAACAACTTTATTATAAACAACTTGGTTAATCACGGTGTTATAATGAAATTTTTTAAAGAACTGATTTGTTACCAGGAAAGATTCAGTACTCAGTTTGAACTATTGCTTTAATAATACAACTGTATTTCTTTAAATATGTATACTTTAAAATTCAACATTCATATTGTACATTGTTTTCTAAAGCTTTCACCAACATGGATTACAGTGCTGAGTATTTTACAAAGAGCTCTGACAAAAACTAGGGATGGATACTCTCAACAATATTTGTAGGGAGCAGGTATGTTTGAGATGGGAAATGCAGAGCCATCTTGCAGACACACGAACTGTGGCATAACCAGTAGTTCTTACATTAGAAGAGAGATTTGTAATCTTTTCTCTAGGATTACTCAGGTATTTGACCAAAAAAGCTCAATCAAACTGCTTTTGTTTTGGTGAGACCAAATGATCCATAAAGAATGTTTGAACACTGAAGAAATAAATAGGATATTCTAAGATTCAGGTAATAGCAAGACCTTGTGGAGGCAACATTTTTTGTAATATAATTATTGAACATGTGGTAGCTGGAAATGTGAAGTTCAGTACCTGGGTGGGGGCGACTGTAGTTTAATTTGTAGATTTCACTAGGTGTTGATGTGACTTACTTGTATTTACATATCAGGATAAGTTGATAAAAATATGTTGGCATGATCAACTAAATTTCTATTTTATTTTCTAATCCTTTTTGTGCTGCAGAAAATAAAGCATTGAGAAAAATGATTTATATAATGAACACCTAAAGTGGACAAGAATCAAATATAGGTGTTTTTTATGATTTTATTCAATGAATTCCTTACAGAACTCCAAAACTTTTGATATTCTCACTATATGCAGAGCAAAAGAAATATAGGCACAAAGAGGGTAATTTCTAGTGATTGCACAGCTTCAAATAATAGAAGAAGAAATTGAATCTGTGTCCATAAACTCAAATATAACTAAAGAACAGAAATTTTTGGCAGTGACACTGATTATATTATATTCCCTGTTCCCACAGAGTACCACTTCTATAGGCATAATAATTTTCTCAATAGATCAATGGACTTTTTTCATTATATTGATTTTCTGGTTTATTTTACATACTTGGAGTAAACTAGAGGTGATAAAATAATGATTTTTCATACTTAGACTAGAGGTGATAAAAATCAACATTTTATCACTTCTCACAATAATGTCAGTTGACTACCATTTTCGCCAAATCCTGAGAGATCATTCCCTTTACCTTAATGCTAATAGGGTCAGTTGCAAAGAATTTGCATGACAGAATTTATTTATATTATCAATCAAAAAGTCTGTTACTTTGTCAATATATAGATTTGAAAAATACTATATTTAAAATATTTCAAATTCTGAATATTACAATATTAAGTGCTATATTTGGTGAGTAAGAGGTAATTGCATATTTTTCCTGACATATAAAATATCTAACACAGTGTAGAGGTTCTCTTTATTGCAGCAGCTAAGTCATATTTGATAAAATATTTTATATTTTAGGATTTACTATTCAGGTCCATTTTTATTCAACATAATACTACTTCAAAGTTCCATGAAGATATGCATATTGAGGTGAAGCCACTGGTATTTATGAAAAGTACATTGCTGGATTAGCCTATTTAAAACTCCTCAGTCCTGAGAGATAGAGTTTCAGTCTAAGTAGGTTAGCTCCACTCGATTTATGAGTCTCAAATGCTAGTTTTTGGCAGAATTCCCTTGGATGCAAACTCAATACAGAGCCTTGCCTGTTAACCAAACAAGTGAGCCATCTATCTTATTGGAACATAACATATATCCAAAGCAATGCTTTTTATACATTTTCATTGTTTGGCATATGGTCCAGAATTTCTTGTTACTATAAAAATATTACCCTAAACTTTATTGAGCTGAGGACACACAAAATAACTTCTTTTGTCCTTCTCTAATTAACAATGCAAGTCCACCAAGTATTTAAAGGAAGTGCAATGAACTAATCAAAGGAAGGAGACGATAAAATTAATAGCTACTGCTTCATGATGAATCCTAGAATTGAAATGTATATTTACCTTTGTACTCACCAATTTCATATACTAAGCTGTAAGAAAAAGAGGATTTAAGTGGATTTAACATATGAACAAAATATGTTGTAATTTACTTTTATCGCCCCCTCCCTTTTTCTTTAACAAACAGTGTTTGAATAAGGAGCAGCAGCTAATAACTTGCAGTTAAAAACCTTGACTTCAGCAATGTAATAAGGTATTGTTGGACCCTAAACCATGAGTACCGGTAAGGGGAGATGATACAGTATTGGCATGGCAAAATATCATGCGTTGGAGCCTGAGTAAGCAAAGGTAGCATGCTAAGTAGTACATATAGATATTGCTCTGACCAGGCTATAAAAGAGTAATGATATACCAATATGGTCCATTGGACTTTTCCTTATATTTTGGTACCAAGACTACCCAATGTGCTCCTGTGAGAATGCAGTAGAAGCAAGGAGGCTCGTGTTCACTCTCCTATATCTTAGTTGTGTCAGTTTTCCTAGTATTTTTTTTAATTTTTTATTATACCACCGTGAGACATACAATTACAAAGGTGTTCACAATTGGTACTTAGTAATACAGTATTCCAGCACCCATCCCTCCACCAGTGCCCCATTTCCACCACCAATGTACCCCCACCCTCTCCCACCCACCCCAGGCTGCCTCAACAGCAGGTACCCCTGTTTCCTCTTTCTCTCTCTGTCTCTCTATGTCTCTGCATCTCTCTCCCTCTTGTTTTACACATTGTGGCTAGCCCTGCAGATATTTAGAGTTTATCACTTAAGTCTCTTTGTGTATATTCAATGGTGAGTTTTAATCTGCCATTACCATTTCCCACATTTAGTAAAACACTGGTATCTATTTATATCCTATTAATGAATGCAGTCATTCTATATCTGTCCTTTTCCTTCTGACTAATTTCACTCAGCATTATAGTCTCCATGTCCATCCATTTGCAGGTAAATTTCATAATTTCATCTTTTCTGACAGCTGCATAGTATTCCATAGTGTAGATGAACCACAGTTTCTTTAGCCAGTCCTCTGTTCTCGGGCATTGAGGTTGTTTCCAGATTCTAGCTATAGTGAATAGCATAGAGATGAATAAAGAAATACAGATAGTGTTTCTGCTATGCGTTTTTGGTCTCTCGGGTATATTCCCAGGAGTGCTATTGCTGGATCAAATGGGAGCTCAATGTCTAGTTTTCGGAGGAATGCCCAAATTGTTTTCCAAAAGGGCTGGACCAGCCGGCACTCCCACCAACGTGGATGAGAGTCCCTTTTTTCCCCCCACATCCACGCCAGCACCAGTTGTTCTTGCTGTTTTGGATGTGTGCCAGTCTCTGTGGTGTGAGATGGTACCTCATTGTTGTTTTGATTTGCATCGCCCTGATGACTAAAGATGAAGAGCACTTTTTCATATGCCTTTTGGCCATTCGAATTTCTTCTTTTGGAAGCTTCTGTTCATTTCTTCTCCCATTTTTTGATGGGGTTGGCTGTTTTTTCTTGTTCTTAGTACTTTATTAGCTACTTGTGAACAAGACTAAGAGTATCATTGTACTAAGTCGAAGTCATTATTCTTACCCTCCATATAATGAGATGTATTTTGAAATATGACTCCTCGCTTGTAATTACAAAATTTTGAATTGTCTAACAAATATCTCATGAATTCTGATTGATTTAGTTTTCTCAAAAATTTTTTGTCAACAAAATTATGTAAAGAAATGAATGGAAGTTCTATAAAAGTCGTCCCAGGTGCCGGAGCAATAGTACAGAGGGTATGGTATTTGCCTTGCATGTGGCCCACCTGGGTTCATTTTTCAGCATTCCATATGTTCCCCTGAGCACCACCAGGAGTAATACCGGAGTGTATAGACGGAGTAACCCCTGAGCATCTCTGGGTATGATCCCAAAAAAAGCAAAAAAAAAAGAAGTCATCACAGAAATTAGTGACTTAAACAATAACCACATTTTCCCCTTCTAGTCTTGAAAAAAAATTCTTTTGTTTGTAGCTGTAGTGTTATGGCAATAAAGTTTGAAGTTTCTACATGACTCGCATGTATATGATAAATGGCAGAAATATTTGAATGGACTGGTCTCTCTCTCTCTTCTCTTTTTTTTTTTGCCTTTTTTGGGTCACACCCGGCAATGCTCAGGGGCTACTCCTGGCTCTGCACTCAGGAATTACTCCTGGCGGTGCTTGGGGACCATATGGGATGCCAGGGATCGAACCCAGGCAGGCACAGGCCAGCCGCGTGCAAGGCAAGCGCCCTACCGGCTGGGCTATCGCTCTGACCCATGGACTGGTCTCTCTCCAAATGGAGCTCAATCTAAAGACTAAAGCTCAATCCAGTCTTTAGATTGAGCTCCTTTCTATGATGGTGAAATTTGCTAGAGACTTATCCAGAGTCAAAAGGAGGGGGAGTAAATACCACCTCAGAAATTTCAAGAATTACTATATGGCCATTACAACTGGGCTGGGCTGGCAAGCGGCGCGCAGTTCATCAATAAATGCTGGACTTAGAGATCACTACAAGAGTATGCTACATGCACGGCAGAGCCTGGCAATGCTACCCGTGTTGTATTTGATATGCCAAATACCAGTTAACAATTATAGACCTCATTCAGGAATGGATTGAGGCTCTTTATGTTCCTGGAGCAAGAGCCCTTAGGCTCTACTAGCATGAGACAGGACATATAGCGATGTTACTGGGGCCCGCTCAAGCAAATTGATGAGGAATGGGAAGACAGTGACAGTGATACATTACAACTAGCCTTGAATTTTGTCATTCACAGTGATTTCCTCTACTTTGTCGCCCATCTTTTCCTCAACTTTAGTCTCAAATAATACAGAAATTTCTCAGAACTTAAGTATTTTTTAGAACTTCTAAAATTTTTTGAGGTCAGGAACATGATTTTAACGATGGACCAGCAAGTGACAATCAAGTTGGTGTTTGCCGAACCTGTGAGATTTCTTGAGAGCAGGGAAGGGGAAACTGGATCTCTAAGATTTGGTGCAAAATTTATCCTAGGTACTGCCTTTGCTATTAAATGGATATACCTTTCGAGGCTTATAATGAAGACGTGGAACAACCAGACACACAGCTGCTGACTCTCCTTTCAGGACAAAGTAACCCTGTTCTCCATCCCACACCCTCAGTACGGCACATCCCAAGATAATGACAGGCTTCATCTTTATTAAACGAATCACAGTGGCATTACAACACTTCTATAAACCCCTTGACCTTGTCAATTTTGCAAAAAATATCAAAGTCATGAAGCTTAAGAGAATAAAAAACAATGATTAGGATAGTTTAAAAAATATTTACTTTATCTGTAGATGCACCTGATCTTAACTATAGCATGATAAATAATGTAAATTTCTCAAAGAGTGGAATTGTTTTTTTTTCTTACTTTTCAGATAGAGTTGTAATCATATTTTCTTCACATATTCTGGGAAATAAGACAAAAGGAATTTTGATCTTTCTATAGGTACAAAACCCACACTTATTTGTAAAACATTTTACCTAACCATTACCAACCCAATTCTAGACTTGAGGTTTGCCTTTGGCTGTTACGTGCACATACAGCTTTTAGCTTTAAATATATTTTAACATTATTTTGTTTGGGGGCCACAGCTGGAGTTCATAGGGCTTGATCCATGTGCTCGGGATCACTCCTGGTGGGGCCAGAGTTCAACTGCATGCAAGTCAGGAACCTTGCTTGACCCCTGTGCCAGTTCTCTGGCTTATTTTAAGTCACTTTAAAATAGTTTTTAGAAATAAAGAACCTGCCATGGAGGCAGGCTATGGGAGGCGGAGGGAATGGGAGACATCGGTGGTGGGAAATGGGCACTGGTGGAGGGCGGGGTGCTGGAACACTATGTGACTGAAACTTCCAAACATGTACAATTTTGTAATCATATATCTCACATGGTATAATAAAATATTAATTTAAAAATTAAAAAAATGTTTTTAGCTCCACTAATACAAATAAAGCCAGTTTTACTAAACATTATGTAATCAAAAGATATGTAGTGGTTATGAGGATAATTCCATATCCAAGGATTTAAACTAATATTTAGGGATTTTACAAAGCTAAAAGAATAGTGAAATAGAAATAAAAGAAGAGTGAAATAAGGTAGATTCTTTCCTATATTGGAGACTCTAAGTCTCAACAGAAACAGCCTGAACTAAATCACTCAAGTCTTGAATAATCCAAATTCATATCCCATGGTGAAATGAAGGGCAGAGTTTTGGTTGCATAATGCTGTTCTGTGATAATGGAATTGCAATAATGGGGGGAATGCTATGTACAAAATGAGCAGGAAATTCCTACAGAGTCTATATAATAAAAGGTGAATGCAGGAAGATGGGAATAGGTAGATATTAAACAAAAAGCTTCCATTTTCCTTGTTCAGTTTTTATAGATGTATAGGTAACTGCACAAATGGCATAATTTTGTGTTTAGGGATATGAAAACAAACACCAAGACCTTTCAAAGAGTAACAGTTTAGATGGAAACAAACACCAAGACTTAATATAGTATAGAAATTTGGGAAGAATCAAAATAGAATAAAAGAAGGCAAGTGTGATTTCAGAAAAAAAACCAGCATCTTTCTGAAATTAGTACCCTATGATTCCGGTATGTTTTCTTTTTTTATTCTTGGTGTCTTGGTATTTATATCATCATCTTATATAATTTTTTTCCTAATTCCTAATTATTTGCATGTATTTATGCTGTCACTTAGTTCTCAGTCTGACTGCACAGTGAGCAGCAAAACATGACCTTTGTAGCAGTTTTCATATTCTACCATACAACAGTGATCTGGCTTTCTTGGAACTTATCACATACTCTTGATTGATAAAATAAAAATTTGCATTTTCTAAATGAATGCAAGGGTGTAGACCTGTTCACTATTTCAAGGTGCTCCTCAAAGGAAGGATTATTACTGACATCTTTTATGTCACAATTTCTATCTGTCACGATTAAGCAAGGAAACACATCTTTGAGTCTGAGTTTCAGTAGGAACTAATAATTGGTAAGCTACATAACACTTGATCACTTTACATCCCGTTATTTGTCAATTTACTAGAGTGGGTGCCAGTAAAGTTTCCATTTGTCTCTGTCATGTACCAGTGTAGCTCAATGGCATCTGGTTGCTCCAGGAATACAAAGAGCCTCAAGCCGATTGTTCAGGGTCTTGACAAAGAAGTTTGACCATCTTGTAGGTGGGCGGCCACGTGATCTTTTGACATCCTGTGGGTCTAGTTGTTAACAACTCTAGACCAGCGGTTGTAAAAACAATGGATCTCATCTAGAAAAAACTACATATGTATAAGCTTATCATCACCAATAGCAAAGTCATTGTAGTAGTAGATATTGGATTTTCTGTCAAAAATGTTAATTGTAAAAATGTATGATGTATTTAAATGATATAGCATATATGTTGTTGGTATATGATGGCTGAAATAATTTTATGTACATTTTCTTTATACTGAATCCTTTTTAATGTGCTGCTCAAAATTCACAGTACTCACTGGTACCTACCCATTAAAATATACTTCTAGCATGATCTTAAATCAATGAATACATCTTCAAGTATAGCCTATTTTAAGAATTTTCTTTGTGAAAGTTGCAGTGAAGCTTAAACTGAATATTTGCATATTCAGCCTTGCACGTTTACATGGGTACTAGAAGGCACTCACTTTTACAAATGTTGAAGTTTGTAAATAACTGTTGTGTTCTCTCATGGAGTTTTTGTCACAATCTCTTTGGAGATATTTATACTGTCCACTCTTCTTTTGGGAACATTTTAAAACCAGGTCCATGCCCAAGGCCATTTGGTGGTGACATGTTATAAATAACATTATTACTATAATTAAGAGGTTGGATCCCACTGACTTGGGAGGGAAATGTACTCACCTTTGTCTTGCAATAAGGCATAGGTCACTGGGGTCATTAACACTTTAGCTGACCACATATTCTTCTTTGGATAAGGTGATATTTTTCATAATAGAAATACTTGACACTTGAGTGGTATGATTTGATCTTTCGTAGATAAATAGTTAAACTAAAAATATTTGTTGAGAACCTACTGTGCCTGTTACTGTCCTTCTACGTATGTTCTGATCATTTAACTGGTTAAGTCCTCCAAGTCTGATATTGTCAGAAGGCACAATCAAATGTTTGTTTAAGAAATAATAAAATATGGTTATAATGACATTAATTATGAATTTTTTATGAAATAGGTACTATAATGATCATAATTTAAATTCTCTTTAGCAGTTATCCCCTCTACCTCAAAAGCACTTAATGTGGTTTTGCTAAAGGGTAGAACAGTCAAGGCCAGAATGTTCTGGTTGGAGGTATGTCTGGTTGCAGGTTTCTTGTAGAATGTGCTGGTCTCTGTACTTATGCAAAGTTCTCCAGGAATCTTGTACTTGACCACTTTCCTTTCCTGATCTCTCTGGAAACCACGATGGAGCTTTTCCCCCTAGAAGCTTTTTCTTCTCTTTATTATGTATTTTATTCATTGGAATGGGTTTATTTATCATATGGAAAATTTTTTATTTATTTATTTATTTATTTATTTAGATATTGGGGTCACATCTGGCGATGCTCAAGAGTTATTGCTGCCTCTGCTCTTTAGAATTATTCCTGGCACTGCTCAAAGGACCATATGGGATGCTGGAGATCAAACCTGGGCAAACACCCTGCCTGCTGTATTATTGCTCTAGTCCCGATAACTTAAAGTTTTTAAATGTTCACTCGCTTCCTTTCCTTTTGCTTACCTTTCAAATGATTATATATTTTAATTGCTTTTAATGTGGTGATTTGGTTTCCAATAGTATTTGTATTATTTACCTGCTGCCAACAGTGCTGCTCCACCATCCAGGTGTCTGTCACTCTCAACTGCTGTGTCAAGGATCCTTATTCCCATGTTTGCAACTTTAGTTCACCATTACATTGGCAGTATGTTAGGATTTTTTTGCATTGAGGACTCTATATTCCTTATCTTTGTTTATCATACTTCACATACATTTTTTTTTTTTTTTTTTTCTCTCTGACTTAACAATTTATCCTCCAATTCCATCCATTTGGTAGAAAACTATAAGATTTAATATTTGTTAAGGCTAAGTAGGTATTCCATTATACATTTTATTAATTATCTGCTGGTTACTTGGACAACTTCCAGATATAGGTTATTGCTTATACTATGAGGAACATAGATGAGAGTTGTGTGTGTGTGTGTGTGTGTGTGTGTGTGTATATCTTTGTGAATTACAATTTAGTGTTCTTAGGATAGATACTTAGGAGTGCAATCACTAAGTCATGGGAAGTTCTTTTGTAATGTTTTGTGATAGCTCCATATTTTCCCCGATGGAATCTGAACCATTGCTTTAAACTATATTTCTTCTGTATATTCACCCTCTTGATTGAAAAGAATTCTTAAATGAGCACTAGCTTGCATATAGAATAAGTAAACTATTTAAAATGACCAAGCTGGAGTAATGATTTTTTTTTGTCTAAAATAATTTGTGTGACAGAAACAACAGAAAAGTGAATGTTCACAGTAGTAATAAGGGTCTGTCTAAGAATTTCTTGGGAAATAAAATCTTTAGTGAACTAGCTTCACTGCTAAATGATCTTGTAGTCATCATTTAATGGTTCAACAGTCTTCAATAAGAGCATTTAAAATTTAATTTTTTCATCTATTTGTTGAAAGGAATTAAATATGTAGATATGTGTGCTCATATATGCATGCTTGCATGTATACTCCAGCATTTATTCATTTTAGGTTGACGGATACATCTGATGCTCATAGCATTTACTATTTTGTCACTGATAGTTGATGTAAATAGGGTGAAAGTTAATCAATGATGAGGCATCTATACCAGTAGTTTTTTTTTTCCAGTTGACTTTCCCACTTAGATCATCAGTACTTGTAACTATAGCAGAAAATTAGTTTTGGAGTTGCTCCCAAGTAGTGCTCAGGGGGCCAGTGGTAAGTTTCAGTGTTAATCCACCACCCTGGACATTCCAGCAGTGCTTGATCCTTCCAGCCCAGGCTGCAGTGGTGCACCACAGCCTTCAAATATATACATAGCAATGTCGAGGAGCCCAGGTGGTGCCAGGGAATCTAACTAGCATTTTCCCTAACTGCTATACTCTCTCTGGGCCCTTATTTGCTATTTAAATAGGTTCTACACAAAACTATAAAGTTCACATAAATCAATTACTAGTGTTATCAAGCAAATTAAAAAATTTAAAATAATTCTTTCCTTTTCATATCTGGATATGAGTAAAAGGAGGAAAGTCATAGTTTAAGAACTATAATAGTAATTTGAGAAGTTATTAAAGGAAACTAATTCTCACTGATAAAAAATATTAGCCTGTGCATCAAATTTTAGCTAAGTGTATGCATCAAAACAAATGTTTGGTGTAAAGTTAAATAAGAAAATACAGTTAGACAATTCTATTAGTTTAACACTACATTTTTTCTTTTTACCTTTAAACTAACTTCTTTTAAGTCCAGAAAGTACTTTTGTTTTGTACTTGCCAATTAAGATAGGTATTCAAAAAATTGCTTGTAGCTATCAACATCTCCCATGTAGCATCAATTTTAGCACGTTAAACACTAATAATGTAGTGTAATATTGCCCAATAAGACCATATTTCCAAACCATCCATATTTGAAGTTTTACATTCTATTTGATGACACATTAATAAATTATAATGAATTTCTCTCATGAGAATTGGCCCAGTGTCAACCAGACTTTGAAAATAAGATCAAAGCTGCCTAGTCAAATTAATTCTGTCTTGACATACTTGTCTTTGACTGTTGAAATTTGACCTCTTAACATTCAGTATATTTATTGCTCTTAGTTGTGCCTCAACATGAATGGATTGTGTTTTATTGAGGAAAAAAATCTCACAGTATCTAAATCAGATGAATATTTAGAAATGTGAAGGAGATTTGGCATTTCTACAGGGGGCCAATAGTACATTGTTGTCTTTGTGTCTTGTACATTCGTTTGGTTTGGCATAGAACAGGGCAATGAAAGAAGGGGGATGGAAGGCATTTTGATGTCTTTTGCTGATATCTCTGTAGTTTAGGTTTATAAAAGATCATAGGTAGAAAAGATTTTAGACTGTAATAAATTTGAGCTTCAGACTTTAGCTTGAAGAATGTGACAAGGGTTTGAGATTCCTTTCCAAATGTGCCAGTTTAAATTACAAAAAAAATGTTAATAGCTTTGACCTCTTAAACTATTACATAAAGAAAAGACTCAACTCACTTAAGAGCCACCCTATTGTAATCTCGATCTTTGAAGTGAGTCACGTACTAATTTCCTCTTAGGAAAGTTTAAACCAAAATGTTTAGTCACTAGGATTGCAATTTTTATGCTAAGAAACTCCAGATACCTGAGATTTGAGCAGTATGATAAAATATTTTAAATAACCAAATCAATGCTTTAATTTGAAAAATAAGTGAAATAAAATAAACTCAATTATTACTAATCAACAGCTTTTATTTACTTTGATATTTATGCAAACTCTTTTTTATTTGCTTGTTTTGGGGATATTCCCAGAAGTATGCAGAGCTTGTTCCTAGCTCTGTGCTGAGGGCTCACTCCTACTAGTGCTTAAGGGCTCATGTGGAGTGCCAGAAATCTAACTAGCGCTACTTGCAACACCTTACCCACTGTACTATCTCTCTGACCCTGAAAATAGGCATAAGGAAATATAAGTGATTAAGAAAAAATGATTTTATTTCTTCATTTATTTATTTAGTTTTGCTTTTTTGGGGGCATACCAGGCAATGCTCATGGGATACTACTGGCTTTGCACTCAGGAATTATTCCTGGCAGTCCTGGCGGTGCTCGGGAGACCATATGAGATGCTGGGGATTGAATCCAGGTCAGCCATGTGCAAGGCAAATGCCCTACCCATTGGACTTATTGAACCAGTGTCTCCCTATAAGTGATTTTTTAAGAATAATAAATGACAACAAATTGGACAACTTAGAATAAATTGAACAAATTCTTATCAACATGTAACATAATAGGAAGGTAAAAGTAGGAAACCTGAACAAACTAATCATAAGTATTGGAGTGGAAATAGAAATCAAAATCCTCCCATAAAACAAAGCTCAGGGATAGATGTTTTCACTAGAGAATTCAACCAAGCTTTTAAAGCATTAATAACTATCCTTATCACAACCTTCATATAACTGAAAAGGAGGGAAAACTTCAGATACACTAATTCTAATTCTAAACCAGGATACACATATTTCTCAAGCAAGTATACAGAAAGAAAGCTAAACACTGTTACGTTTATCTTTTAAAAATCCTCAAGAAAATGCTAGCAAATTGAAATAAACATTAAGAGAATCATACAGAATGGTTAACATAGTAAAGACCATATATTGCAAACCCACAACTAACATAATACACAATGGCAGAAATTAAAACATTTAAAATCAGAAATGAGACAAATATGTTCACTTTTACCACTACTTTTCAATATTACATCAAGTCCTAGCAAGACCACTTAGAAAAATTAAAGGATATAAAATGAATCCAAATTGTAGGACGGACAAAGTAATAACTCACTATCTGAAGATGACATAATACTCTACATAGAACACCCCAAATAATGTATTAAAAGTTTCAATGAATCACAAATGAATATTGAAAAGTGGCAGGCTACAAAATTTATTTAGAGAAATCTGTCACATCTCTCTGTACAACTAGTGAGTTAGCAGAAAGAGATACCAGGAGAGCAATTCAACTTATAATTCCATCAGAAAGAATTCAATTACTGGGGCCGGAGTGATAGTCCCGCCGGTAGGGTGTTTGCCTTGCACGTGGCCCACCCAGGTTCCATCCCAGGCATCCCATATGGTCTCCTGAGCACCGCAGGAGCAATTCCTAAGTGTAGAGCCAGGAGTAACCCCTGAGCATTGCCAGGTGTGACCCAAAAAAGCAAAAAAAAAAAAATTTAATTCCTTGGAATAAATTTAACCATAAAAGAAAAAGGCCTTAAATAAAACTGTAAGTGTTGAAATAGATGGCGAAGGAAAAGGAAAGCAACTTCATGTTCCTGGATTGGAAAAATTAAAAGTTTTTCAATGATTTATATTTGTCTAACATTCAACACGATTGGCTTTCTAATGTTTGCCATAAGTAGAACATTAAATGAAGTATCTTTGTAGTTTTCATTTGCATTCATTTGGTTTCTATTAAGATGTCTTTAGTTTTTAATGATTAAAAAATCATTAAAAATCTTTTTTTTTTGATAACTTGTTCTGCTTTCACTGGTGCTTGAGGACTATTCCTTGCTCTATTCTTGAGGGAGGGTAGTTCCTGGTAGAGTATCGTAGAGTTCCAGCGATAGGACCTCCATCTCTTACATGTAAAGTATATACTCTGCCTGCTGCGCTATCTACACATCCCTGATTATCTGTCAATATCAATATCGATCCTTCAACTTTTGTTTACAAGTCACCTATTTTTTTCTTTTAGGTTTTCTATTTTTAAATGGTTTTTATAATCCATGATGTGTTCATCTCAAGATATTTAGCGTAAAATCTGTAAAGATTTAGTTTTTTCAAAATAGGGCAACATTTAAAATTTATGAGGATTAACTCAAGAGTAATGGAGTAGATTTGATATAATAGTTACCTCCCTCACGGTGATTTTGGGCCTGTTTCTTTATTTCATGCTAAACTCATGCTAATTTGAAGCAGATGCTATGATACCATCTTATGCCTCCTTCTCTTTGCTTTAATTCGCAGTTTTCCTCCTCAAAATTTGCATCTTAGTAAAAACTCATTCAGCATTCAATTGTTCTCTCTTTTACTGACATCATTAGTGTCTTTTCAACTGTTCTCCATTTGAGCCGCTCCACACACTATGAATACCCAGGAGCCTTAGCACGCCTCCATATTCTGCCTGTTTTTTGTAGTTCTCTTTAAACACATCTAGGATAATTTTTCAGACATCTTTTTAAGCTTTCCATGTGTGTATTGTTAAGATCACTGAGACTAGAACACTTTAATTATTAATTTTTGTCTTTATTGTCAAAAATTATATTGTCTATAAATCCCTTTCTCTTTTTTACAAGAATATTGTGTGACTTTGAGAAAACACTGGTTCTCTTACAAACTTGTTCTTGCTCATCGAATTACTGCTTTTGGTAAGTAATAGCAGAATTATTAGTATCCAGATTCATAGTCCATCATTTAATCCTGTCCTTGCCAATATTCTCAATTGCCCTCTACTGCGACGCTTCCATTCTCTTATAAAGTTCAAACTTAAATCAATTACAACAAATAGTGACAGTTCTTTACCTCATGGGCCAGTAGGCTGATTTCAGAGAGACACATGCAGTGACAGTTATGACTATTATGAAAGTGAAAGTATGAAAAGGAAATTTAGGGGAGAAAACAAGGATCCCTGAGGCAATGACTTTTAAGTTGAGCCTGAAACATTGGTTTAATAAAAATGAGTGCTGTCTGTCAGTTCTGGAGAAACATGCACTAAGTTGAGATTTTAAGGTTATAACTGTGTCAGTTTAGGCATTTCCATTTCTGAGAAGCTTTCCCTGATTTCCTCGTCTAAGACAAAAATCCCTTTGTACTTTCTAAAGAATCCAAATCTTCCCTTTTCCATAATATCCCAATGTCTTCTTAATATCTGACCATAAATTTGTCGATTAGGTACATTGAAAATAAAGTATTCAAAGCACAAGAACCTCATGGCTAGAGACAAAGTTCAGATGACCTGCTCTGTCTTTGTGGTTGTCATATTTATGAGTACAATTCAAGTAAACTGAAGTGAATACATTGCTCAGTTATTATGGAATAAATTATATTAGATACTATTGATACATTACTTCTTCACCTTTCATGATAAAATAATAGCGTTCATTATTTATAGGAGGAAATGCCATGCAAAACCTATAATGCAAAAGATTTGTTTCAGCAGCAAGTGTTTTATATACATAATAACATATATGCTTCATATATGTATGTATATATATATGTGAAAGCACATTGTATTCACTGGGTCACTGCACAGTAACTCTAAATAAAGTCTTTCGTGGCCTCATTATCAGTGGTTTCTGTTGTCAGGTAATATCACTGAAAATTATAATCATTAGGCACAGTAGTTTATGTTGTATCCTTTTAAAAATTAATTAGAAAATAGTCGGTTTGATAGCAATTCCCTTTAATGTTGCTAGTCTCATACATTATGTGCTGATGTACTCTTTCTAAAGAGAAAATTTCAGCTATTGAGGTGAAATTATAATCTCTCCATGGCAACTTGTGGATGTGAGTTTTTGATGACATTGGAGGTTAATGTTGTTATTCAGAGGTGTTGCTTATGTTTGAGAAGAGGAGATTCCACAGTCCCAGTTTTAAAGTGTACTTAAAATGTTTTAATAGGTATCATCTATTTCCCATTATAGATTCAATTTCAAACATTAAAGATAAATATTTTTCTAAAATTATCAAAATAATGAAGTTAAAAAATGTTTACATCTAAAGTATATGCCAGACATTTTTCTTGATACAGAGTAGCATAAAGAATAATAACAATAATGATAATGATGATTATGTAGATAACAATAATGATATTAATAACAACAGCTGTTTGCTTTGAAGATATGATTATTGAATATTGTTTTATCTCAGGGATGTTTGTAGATGACCTAAATACCACAAAGAAAGATTAAAAAATAAGCAGTTACTTTAAAATTAATGTAAGCTAGCAAAACAACATATTTTATGTTCAATGCAAACTCAACTATAATCAGTACTTTATTTTGTTTTAATTCATTTAAGGTAGCATTTCAATATGAAAAGTAGGTACGCATAAAAAACAGCATGTGGGGGCCGGAGCGATGGTCCAGCAGGTAGGGCGTTTGCCTTGCACACCGGCCTATGCCGCCCAGGTTCGATCCCGGTATCCCATATGGTCCCCCGCCGCCAGGAGTAATTCCTGAGTGCAGAGCCAGGAGTAACCCCTGAGCATCGCTGGGTGTGACCCAAAAAAGAAAAAAAAACAGCATGCGTAGATAATTATAATTACCACTGAAATGCTAATTTAATCCTACATCATACATTTTTCCCTTGATCATAATTTACTACCCAACTGCTACCTCCTAGTAACCCAAGGTTTAACTTTACTTCTGTTAGTTGTTTTTTACCTTTCTATACAACATATAGCTAAGAAAATATGATGCTTATCTTTCATCATCTGGATTATTTTATTAATAATAATTACCTATATTGGGTCCTGTCGGAGGAACTTGGGCGCTCCAGGCCTCCAGGGTCCTTTGCCCTCTCCTTTGGCCCAGGGTTGGCAGGGTTGGAGGTGGGTATGGGCAGAGGGGAGTCGGAATGCACCTGGGGTAGAGCCATCTGATAAGGAATTAATATCCAGGATATATCAGGCACTGGTAGAACTATACAAGAAGAAAACAACCAAGCCCATCAAAAAATGGGGAGAATAAATGAACAGAAATCTCAACAAAGAAGAAATTTGAATGGCCAAAAGGCATATGAAAAAATGCTCATCATCACTAATCAACAGAGAGATGCAAAGCAAAACAACAATGAGATATATCACACCACAGACTGGTACATATCCAAAAGAGCAAGAACAAGTGCTGGTGTGGTTGCTGGCAGAAAGGGACTCTCAACCATTGTTGGTGGGAATGTTGACTGTTATGGCCTTTTGGGAAAATAATATGGACTTTACTCCAAAGACTAGAAATTGAGCTCCTCTTTGATCCAGCCATACCACTCCTGGGAATATAACCTGAGAAGCCACAAATGCACAGCAGAAACACCATCTGCACTTTTATTTTCATAGCAGCACTATGCACAATAACCAGAATCTGGAAACAACCTGAGTGCCTGAGAACTGATGATTAGATAAAGAAACTTTGGTACATCTACACAATGGAATACTATGCATCTTTTTAGAAAAAATGAAGTAATGAAGTTTGCTTAAAAATGGATGAACATGGAGAGGGTCATGCTGAGTCAAATTAGCCAGAGGAAAAAGGACAGATATAGAATGACTGCATTTATTTGCAGGATATAAAAAAATAACATGATACCAATATCTAAGGCCAGACAAAACATGGATACGAAGATCTTGTCAGCGGGTAGAACCTACTGCAAATGTGTGGGAGTCAGAGGTTAGGTAATAGAGAGAGAAAGGAACAGTGTACTAATAAGTACACTGTAAATGATAATACCAGTTTAGAGCTGAGCATTGAAAGTAGGCAAAAGGATATAAATGATAACCTCTAACTTTGTATTGCAGGCCACAGTATGTAAAGAGAAGGAAGAGAGAGAGAGAGAAAGAGAGAGAGGAGAGGGAGAGAGACAGAAATGAAAATTGCCTGCCATAGACACAGGCTGGGGGGGGGGGAGAAATGGGACATTGGTGGAGGGAAATGGGCAATGTTGGAGGGATGGGGGCTGGAACTCTGTATGACTGAAATCGAAATATGAACCCTTTTGTAACTGTATATCTCATGGTGGTATAATAAAATATTTTTAAAAAATAAGGCTTACCCATATTGTTACAGATGACAGGATTCCATATTTTTAAAGCAAAGCATTGCATTCTATATATGTCTCACATCTCCTTTATCCAATTGTTATTTAACAGGTCCTTAGGTTGTTCCAAATTTGTGGCTATTGTAACACTGAAATAAATACTGAACATGTGTATTTCTTCAAATCAGTGACTTTTATATATTGGGGTCAAATACAAGGTAGTAGAGTGTACTCTGAGCTCTTGGAGCTTTGCCATTGTTTGGGAAGAAAAAATAAGTATTGAGATGACATGGAACTTTGAATACAAATAAACCATTAGCATATATCTGCACAGATGATGGCTATATTGCCTCTTTTGGTTAAATGAATGCCACTGAGGTTTAAATGCTTTGCAGAGATAGAGTGCCGGCATACATTTTAAAAAATAAGTTATTTATATATTATGGTACTGGTAAGTTTCCTTCCAATCTTTCTTTCCTTAGTATACAACCTAAATGTAACTGAAGAAAAAATCTTAATTTTGCAAATACTGCTACAAATTTCAAGTTGGAAAATGGTGGACCAACTTCACTAAAATGAGTCTTTCACTAAAAATGGAACGTTCATCTTTGAGAGGTGATGATTTTTAAGTTTTGTGACATTCATATTAATTCATACTAATGGAGAAAAGAAACTGGGTGTGAGCTTTTGACATATTTCTTTTGAAAGTTGTTTTTGTACTAGCCTTTATCCAGTATGGTGCTTTGATTCTGACATTTATAACCTTGCCTTCAGTTATTTAAATTTATAATAGCATTATTTGGGATAAAAATGGGGCTGCCATATTAACATATTTCTGTAATAATTAAAGGTCAATGAAGTTGAATAAACCCTAGACTGAGAGTTTTAAAATTTGAATTAATATTTAATTTTTAATCACAAATTAAGCAGGCATCTTAGAACTAGTGCTGTTATTGGTCTTAAAAGTTTCAGCTCCAAAAATGAAAGACTGGATATTTGCTGATCTCAAGCTGTGTCCTACAGAGCTTTAGGATCGGTAATATTTTTCTCAAGGACTAACAGATAGGGAATAGATAAAACACTTTGGTTTGATCCCATATTCCTAACGTTCAGTTTAACTAGAACCTCTGCTTTATTGCTTTTATTTATTGGACCTTCTTGGATATTTTCTCTGGAGAATTTGCTTCTTTATTAATTTATTTTAAGCAGTGGACTAGTTGGTTCATTACTCGCTGCTGAATATTAAAATTACATAAACTGCATATTAAATATCTTAGAAATTCATATTAAGATGTTTCAAAAATAAATCAGATAATAAAACCTTTTTCCAGAAAATACCAATTAAAGTAATGTAAATGTCTACATCTACTGTTTATCTTAAAAATAAATAGGAAATATTTATTTTATATGTATCAAAAATATTAATATTGATTTACCTCAATAAATTAGCCAAATTACAGTTTCATTCTAATAACACCAAACATTAGCCAAGCAGCACAAATGCTAGCTGACTTCCACTGAGAATGTGGAAAGATAGGTCTACAGCTGAGTCTAAAAAAAAAACAATGTTCATGAAAAATGAACTAGTTCCATAGGCCCCATTCACTCTCAATGGAACAAACATTTGACTCTGATAGGGTCAAATGGAAATGTTACTGGCGCCCACTCGAGCAAATAGATGAATAACGGGATGTCAAGTGATCAAGTGATCGAGTGATCTATGCATATTATACATTGTATTTAATATATTGCAAACTTTTTGGTGAAAACCAATTATGCTATGTGTTGACCATAACCGATACCTGTACTTCACAAACACTTGGGCTTCAATATTAGAGATTAGAACATTGAAAATCAGAGAGAGAGAGAGAGAGAGAGAGAGAGAGAGAGAGTGAGAGAGAGAGAGAGAGAGAGAAAAAAAAACAGTGAAAGATTATATCTAAAGTCCTACTGGAAGAAAAATCTCAGCAATTCATTTCTGAGAAATATTTCTGGGTTTTACTGAAAGGGCAATATATTTATTTTAAAAGTAAAGGAAAAATTACACTTGCTTTACTTTTATCACTTGATCACTTGACATCCCTTTATTCATAGATTTGCTCGAGCGGAGTCAGTAACATTTCCATTTGACCCTATCACATGCCAGTGTAGCCCAATGGCATCTGGTTGCTTCAGGAATATGAAGAGCCTCAAACCGTTCCTTCTGGGTCTTGAAGAAGAAGTCTGACCATCTTGTAGGTGGGCGGCCAAGTGATCGTATTACATGTAAATTCATAAAGATATGCTAAGAAAACACTTCTCAAAATTTACTTCTATAATATGTCCATTTAGGTTTTGTTCCTTCTCTTTATTTGATTTTGTTTTGGGACCACACCTAGTAGTTACTTACTCGGGCTCTGCACCCAGGTAAAATTCTTCGAGTTGCTCAAGGTATCATTTTGGGTGCCAGGAACTGAACCAAAGTTGGCGGGTTACAAAGCAAGCACATTATCTGGTGTACTATATAAGCAGCCCCATTTTGAATCTAGAATCTTGCCCACATTTGTTAGTGTGGCTCCTCTTTCAAATTTTTCTTTCAGGATTCATAAAAATAATAGTGCTTTTGACTAGTAATGTAAAATTGGCACCTGAACAGGTTAGCTGGATTGTTAGAAGTTCTTGAAATGTTCATTGACTAAATTAATGACTGTGTAAATCCATTTTACAAGAATAGTTACAAATACATGAATATATAATTTAACATATGAAGATTTAGGGTTTTTTTTCAAAAATAAGTAAAGCCTCTGAAATTAAGAGGAATCTTAATAATGTTGGCAATTTTTTATTTCACATAAAATTAATGATGCAATTAAATATATTTTTGTTTGCTTTGCTTTGTTTTGGGGTCACAACCAATAGTGCTCAGTCTTACTCCTGGTTCTGTGCTCAGGGATCATTCCTGAAGTGCACAGGAATTAAAACAAAAAAAATTAAATTAAATTACAAATTTTTAATTTATAATTTTTTCATTTAAACACCATGATTTACAAAGTACAAAGTTTTTCACTATACAATTGATAGAAAAATTCATCATTCAACACCAAACCCACCACCATTGTGTTCCCACCACCAAAGACCTTCATTTCCCATCCACCCCTGTTCCCCATGCCTGCTCTCTTAGCCGGCACAAATTATATTGACCATTAGAGCCCATATATGGCAATGGTATTGATAAAGTCATGACCTTTTGTCTGGTTTATTATGGGTAAATCTGGCCAATTTCTCTTCTTGCATTCACTTTCTGAGTTTCTAGAACATAGTTGGTTTCTAGTAGTCAACCCCAAACCCTCCACCACTGCAACACAGACAACACTTTTCAAATTTTTCTCAACCTGTGTTTGAGCTTAACCTGAGCATACACTAAATAATCTATTCTATATTGCTTGTTGGAGCTAGTTCTCTAAATACAGTTGATGAATATATTCTTAGATGAAAGACAATAGTAATTATTAAATCTCAATGGATCCATTGTGCCATTTGGACCCACTATAAAAGAAATTATCAATAAATTCCTACAGACCAGACATTGTACCCTCGCACTTGTGATTGCATGCCCCAAACTTAATTCTATAAAATGTGGTGGAACACCTGGTACATCAGTATACCAGGTTTTGAGATACCTTTCAGCTTCTTTTGCAGCCCTGTGCCATGGGGAGAGCCAGTAGCAGCTCTACCCTGTGTGTTGTGTCTCTGGAACATGGCCAACATCCAGAAGCAGTTTGTGGGTGGGTCCACTGGGTCTTCGAGATAGGACACAGGGGACCCCAGCTCCATCTCCATGGAAGCCCAGTGACTTTAGCCACTGAGACCCGCATACCTGGACTTGAAATCGGCTTCTTTCTTGGGTGGGGCTCTGACAAGCTGTGGAGACTGGACCTTGAAAATGAGTATGACTATGGAATGTGAGTTTCCTCTCGCTTTGTCAGAGACTCTGGTGGGGGTGGCAGGGTGGGACAAGAGCCCCACCCAAAAAGAAGATGATTTCAAGCCCAGGTATGCAGGTCTCGGAGGCTAAAGTCACCGGGATTCTGTGGAACTGGAGTTGGGGTCCATTCCCCACCTCTGTCCTGTCTGGAAGACCCAGTGGACCTGCCCACAAATTGTTTTGGGGCTGTTGGCCATGACCCATATACAAAGACACATAGGGCAGAGTTGCTACTGGCTCTTCCCATGCTCAGCTGATCATGAGGCCATCCAGGAGGGAGGACAGATTCTAGTCCCAGTCGGCCACCTCAACTGAGCCTCTGAATAAGCCAGAGGAACCTCACTCACCGTAATCACAGCCATTTTCAAGGTTTGGACTCCACAGCTTGTAAGAGCCCCATCCAAGAGAGAAGACAATTTCAAGTCCAGGTATGTGGGTCTCTATCATTAATTTGCATGATCAGTGGAGCTCACACAGTCTTCATTTATAAGCACTCAACAAAATCAGCAGCAGCAAAATCCTGTTTATATAAGAATAACAGCTAGAGTTGAGGAGTGTGTTAGCATTCATAGACTATCATAGATTATATTAGACTAAGCTCTTCATAAAAAAAAAGTTCCTACTACTCAGTGGTCATTCCCTATGTCATTTACTAAGGGCTTCATCACCTCTAGAAGACCTAAAGCTTTGTTACTTAACTTTTAGCACCCACTGTGTGTGGGTTTCATTATGTGTCTTTATGTTCATTGTTTAAGCATTGCTATCAGAATGCATGGTAGTCCATTGTCTGAATTGTTATAGAAACCAAAAACCTCATTTTTCTAATCTTGTTGGTTATTAATTGATATTTTATATATTTATTACACAGAAAGGATCATATGCAAGGTAGGATCAAATTTGCATGGATTACTTTCATTTACACAAAATATTTTTGGATGACTTGGGTATCCAATGCCAGACTGGTTTCACTGTTTATTTAAAGAAGATATTTGATAAAACTGGGACAGAGCCATGCCAATTCAAAACTCAGGGTCCTTACTATAACAATGATAGTTGGAAATGATCACTCTAGATAAGAACTGAGTGCTGAAAGGAGGTAAAGTGATATACATGATAACATATAAATATATTTATTGTAAACCACAATGTCTAAAAAAACAGAGAGAGAGAGAGAGAGAGGAAGGAAGAGAGGTATTCGCCACTTAGGCAGGCTAAGGGGAGTGGCAGAAGGGAAACTGGGGACGCTGGTAGTGGGAAATACACACAGGTAAAGGGTTGGTTATTAGAGAATTTTATAACTGACACCCAATCATAAACATAAACTCAATCATAAACCTAATATAAACAATCAAAAATAATTATTTGCAACTGTGTATCACATGGCAATTCAATGAAAAAACTCAGGATCTTTGATTATTTTTATCTAATTTGTTTTCCTCTCTTTCCTTTTGTGTAATAAGTAAACATAATTAAGGAGAACATATACAAACAGAATATTCAGGTCTTAAATGAATATTTTAATATATCAGCCTGAGAAAATTTACTGAATTATTCATTATAGGTTGAAATGAGTTAGTTTAATTTTGTTCAGAATTATATACATCCCCTGACAGCTATAATAACTACTAAAAAATTTATTCTAAACACTATCACTGCTTCTTTAATTTCTATAATAAAAAGTCTCAAAAGGAGATGGAAAAATAGGACCAAGTGTCTTAATATCTTAGTTGAAGAGAGAAATGTGTACTTTTGTAAAAGATTTGATTTCTAGTTGTTGAAACCACTGAAATGCTAGGCCTTGTAGTTTTTGCCTTTGTGTTTGATGAAACTAATTTTAAATAAAAGTGTTATTGATGTTTTTGAAGTAATACATGATGATATTATTGAGTATCAAAAATTATGATAATCATATTTGGGATTTTCATTTCACTTAGTGAGCTCTTAGCATTTAGGGAATAAGATTAAGAGTTTCCCCCATTGGTTCAGTGATTGGACTACAAAGAGGTACTTTGTTCCACCTGTTTTTTTCTCTAGCATATGCATTCTATAAATATTTTATGAGTCATCAACTTATTGTAGCAATATTCCAGTTTTGTTTTAATGGAAGACAGCCTCTCTTTAACTTTTTTCTTAATTAATCATCCTTGTGCTTTGCATTTTATTTGAAGGTTTTCTAAATAATTCAGGAAGAAGGGAGCCAGTATAATATAAAAACACCTGAATTAGTTACTAGGTTTGAATTCTCTAAACTATGATGCTCAGCTAAGGGTGCATGTCAAAGAACCCAAGACGCTTTATAAACAAGATGAAAGATTCACAGACTTCTTGATTTGTCAGCCTCCAAAGGGGAGATTCTACTCTGTCTTTTAAAATAGGGTTCAGATAACTTTGACCTTTCACTCTCAGAACCCCAGACCTACTAAGCTTCTATTTTAACTTTCTAGCACTGTACCTTGTGATTTGTTTCTTGATTTAACTGGTAAGGATGGGATGCTCAAGAGATCCAGGTCCCCATCCATTTGGCCAGAGTTAGGGCCCTCCCAGCCGCCTTGCAACACACATGGCCTCCAGCTTTCCTTGCTCTACACAGAGCTCCAGGTTATCTAGGCATGTTGTGATTGAACATGAGAACACAAATACACTATAAATAACAGTAAATCACAGGGCATTGAATTTTTTTTAATTTTAGCTTTCAATACATACTACTCTTTAAATAAAAATATAACTAAAATGTTATCCAGATAGTTAATAGGAAAAATTGAATGACATCAATCAAATATTGTTGAACATTTTATGATCCAATCAGTCTGTTGAGTTAAATATTGTGCACCAAGCAGGATGTTTGATTATAATATGTGTGTTAATAACTGCAAGTGGTGGGTAAACCTAGCTGAAATATCTATGTTCTAGGCTTGTCTTATTAGAGGGCATAGTTTAAAAGTCATAAGAAAATTCTGAAACATAAAATTCTACTGGACTGCCAAGCCATTATTACAAGTATCTCATCATCTTAAAAAAGTTATTGTAAGCAAAGTTCTTATAATCAATAAAAACTACAGAACAGTCTTTGAAAAACCCAGGGTCTCTGTAGGAGTGTGATGCCAGCTTGCAAATGTTGAGTATAACGCTCTGTTCAACTTGGTTCAAATCAGTGAGCATCTGGTTTATGTAGATAATAGGGAGCATTTGTCCAGACACCTGGCATGTGCAAATTGCTTTTCATTTTTATACTTGCAAATTAGAAATTCAGGACCCCTGCAAGGTTATGAATAAATAACAGGTCTATGGGCATTTAAACCAAAGTCAGCATTAAATTAAACAAGTTTTACCTCAAGGTTCAACAAGAGACTCACTCTGCAAATACTGTAGTCCGATTTTTATTGCTGTCCTTGTGGTTATGTTCATCAGTAATTTGTTTTTTATTTTGCTGGTATTTCCTTATTTTGAATGCTTTTGGCTGATTATTCAGAAGGAAACATGGGTACATATAGTGAATTTTGTTAGTATGAGAATGGAGGCCATTGATTTTATGCCCCTCATCAAATTATCAGAAAAGAGGTGGGCCTGGATAAAAATTGGTAGGAAGCACATCCTTTCTTTATATAAGGTTTCTTTTTTCCCCCTACCATGGATTTGCTCTCTAAGAGAATGTCATTCTACAGTGTTCTTTTTCTTCTGGCACTTTTTGAAAAAATTAATCTTCCATATAGAAAAACAATGCTAATGAACAGATATCTGTTAGAGCCATACTGTTCCCTTTACCAAGAACATTGAAAATAAACCACATTGTCAAATTAAAAATGAATTGTTCATTGATGTGTGTTAGGGATCAGGTGGAAAATATTTGCTGGGGTAGGAGGGATAGCATTCCATTCCATTAGCTCCATACAGGCTACTCACCTTTTCCACACCTAAATAAGACTGCTTCAGGGTTAAAAAAGTCTGGACTAAAATGAAATGATGGGAAAGAGCTGAGAATCAATGAAGGAAAAGAGAAAGAATATTGTTCAATACTAAGGCCCTGAAGTTTTAATACTTAAGACTAACAAAAGGAAAACATAGTTGTTTATACTTCCTAACAGATGGATAACTATCCTGGAAACCCCAAGTGCTTGAAATATGCATTTTTTAAAATGCATTAAGTCTTTATGTAACATTGTCAAGTATTCATTTGTTTCATGTTCACTGTGCTGTAAGAATAAACTGGCCTATTTCAAGCCCAGGTACTTGAACCAGAGACACAAATACACAGGGCAGGAGCTGCTACCGGCTCCCCCTATGCTCAGCTGATCATGAGGCATCTGGGAGGGAAGCTGGTTCTAGCCCTGGCCTGTCATCCTAATAGAGCCTCACAAGAAGCCAGAGGAACCCTCCGCATCATGAGGGCAGCCTTTTTCAGAATCCCGACTCCATAGCTCGTCAGAGCTCCACCCAAGAGAAAAGCCAATCTCTTCCTGCGCGGTTCATCAGTAAATGCACAGACTGAGAGCCTACCTACTACCGAGAGTATCCCACCCACATGGCGCCTGGCAAGCTACCTGTGTCATACTTGATATGCCAAAACAGTAACAATATAGACCTCATTCCCATGACCTGAACAAATGGTTTAGGCTCTTCGTGTTCCTATGGAGATGTTACTCATGGCCACTCGAGCAAATCTATGAATAACTGGTAGACAAGTGATACAAGTGATACACAGGAGAAGAAAAAGGCTTTAAAATTTAACGAGATCTCGTGGTGGTAGCACTCTCTAACTTAGTCTCTGATACTCTTGCTTCCAGTATCTAGATCCTTGCAGAGTCTGTTTTTTTAACATTGGGTATTGTTGTCCCATGTGATGAATGAAATATTATGTAATCGACATAATAAAATATTACATCATTAGCCCCTGTAAGGTTAAGTCACAAACACATGGAATTTCTTGTCTTGAACACTCTACATCACTTGCTCTGAAGAAGGGAAGGCCATGTGGTAAGACTGTTCAAGCAGTCCCTGATAGAGCCCAGGTGTAGAGAAGTAAGGTCTTAATGATTAAGTAACTGGCTGATTTTCCAGACAAATAAATGGTTTCTCTCAACCAGATGTTACAACTTCAGTCAAGTCCTCAGATGACAACGCAGCTGTCACCTAGGTTGTGTATTCATGACAGTATTAGCCAAGAACAGCCAGCTAAGTTGCTCTGAAATATCTCTGACAGAAGCTATGTGGTAATGAAGATTTATTAATTTAGCCGATGGTATTTTATCGATGTTGTTATGCAGCAATTTATAATATGTATGATTAGACGAGGATGGAGGTTGGATGTTTGGATGGAAATGTTAATTAACCAAAACAGTATGATTTACTGACTTACCAAGGCCCAGCATGATTTTCATAGCACATAACTGGTATTATTAAATAGTATGTATTATTTCTCTGGGCAGAAATAATTCAACATAGCAGCCTGGGACAACTCTTCTTAAGAGTACTGCTTACCTAATTAGCCTTTGTCCGTCATCAGTGGCATATGTTTCTGGAGGTTTCCCGCCATTCCCTAACACATCAGTCTGATTTGTGGTGCCTAAACTGTCTGTGCAAACAATCTTCATATTACACACCCATTTGTTTTTATTCATTTTTTTCTCCTCTCATATTTCCATATTGTAACCATTTTTTAGAGTAAGTTGAAGTCTCTTTGGTTTGCTCTGTAATAAGCTGACTCAAATTATTTGCTGACTGATATGTTTCAGACACTTTCAGTCATCACTAAACACATAGAACAAGCAATTTTTCAATCATAAAAGATAGGAACATTTCATTTTCATTGTCTCCTGTCCTATGCAAATATGCAGCATAAATAGGGTTCTTAAAGTTTGTGCTCTTGAAAAAATGTCTTTGCTGGCTAGAAAAGGAGAATGACATAGAGTCCAGGATGATCTATCATGTGAACAGTTCCCGTAGGGGTCCGTAATATCTGGCATCCTATGGTGAGCATCTGTTCTACAGACTCTTCTTTCCTCTCATAAGAAAAGCTGGGAAGCTGTATAAATGCACATTTGAATTCTTACTGATACTATGGTGGTGTCACCAATCTGAATTCATGGCAGTCACTTATTTTTTCTTTTTTGGGTCACACCCGGCAATGCTCAAGGGCTACTCCTGGCTCTGCACTCAGGAACCACTCCTGGTGGTTCTAGGAGGACCATATGGGACGCCAGAGATCGAACCCGTGCAAGGAAAATGCCCTACCCGCTGGGCTATCACTCCGGCCCCTCATGGCAGTCACTTTGAGTTAATATTTTCACTTGTTTGGGTTTGATTTGATTGAGAACCACATGCATGTGTTTCTCTGGGACAAATCTTGACTTTGTGCTTGATGTCATCCCCTAGAGTGCTAATGAGACACTATGGTAATGTGGATTAAATGTGGGCACCCTCCACACAAAGCATTTGTTTTAGCTCATTGCACTATCTAATCTGACCTGAGTTCATATATTTTTTATTTTTTAAGAAATTTTAGGTATTTTGTTGTTACTTAGGAGATCTTTCCACTCAAGTGTACATACATATTTTCAGAATAATATGAAATGCATATATTACTTGTATCACTTGTCTTCTCATTGTTCATCGATTTGCTTGAACAGGCACCAGTAACATCTCCATATGCCTTGTCACATGGTACTGCAGCCCAACGGCAACTGCTCACCCAGGAACATGAAGAGCCTCAAACCATTCCTTCAGGTCATGGGAATGAGATCTATAATTGTTACTGGTTTTTGGCATATCAAATATGACATGGGTAGCTTTCCAGGCTCTACCTTGTGGTTGGGATACTCTTCTAGTAGCCTCTCATCTCATGCATGTATTGATGAACGGGGGAAAGATCAGCTTTTCTGCTGGGTAGAGCTCCGACGAGATGTGGAGTCTGGATGTTGAAAATGGCGGGCCTCATGGTGTGGGGGTTCCTCTAGCTTCTTACAAGGCTCTGCTGGGATGGTGGGCAAGGGCTAGAATGCACCTTCCCTCCTGGGCACCTTCCCTCTATGGTCAGCTGCGCACAGAGAGAGCCAGTAGCAGCTCTAGCCATTGTCTCTGAGTCTGAAAATGCATATATACTAATTAAAATTTCTTTTTTTGAGGATATAGCCTTTTTTGAGTTCTATTTCTTATTCAGGTGCTAAGGTAGGAGAAAAAAAGAGAAAGAAAAAAATTTATTATGCCTAATGTAAACATGTTATGAACAAACATGTTATGATAGTGGTTTATTTTATTTTGCTTAGGACATGGCTGTTATTTTGGTATATGAAAAATTACCCAAAACCTATTTTCATAATATCAAGTAATGACCATCCTTTATCAAAACAGCATTAACTGTAGTCTAAAACTTATTGCCTTATTCATCATGTCAATAGCATTATCTTTATACCCTTCTGCTCTTATTTGCATTAAAATCAGATATGAAAATTAAACTGCATTAAATTTTGGGGGTCAAAACTAGAGTGAAATATATTCCTCCTCTTTAGCAAGTATTTCCTAAATTTGGATTTAGTTCCTTACTGTTTAGCTTGGGTCAAATCTTGCATATCTTAGTAGCAGCAATAGATCTACTTAGGATGTAGTTATGAATTTTGTTAAAGCAAAAGCAGAAACAGATACAAACAAAACTAATAATATACTAAATAATCAGTTATTAACTTCCTAGAGTATTAAAAATTCAGAGCCTGCTTTGTATCAAGTATGGACACTTGATGGTTTAAAATATTAGTTGTTCACACAATATAGCATCTTACACCAGTAAGAATGGCATAAAACTAAAAAACTAGAAACCACCAGTGTTGGTAGGTGATGTGGCAAATAAAGAAACCCTCAGTCACTATTTGAAGGAATGCTGTCTGGTCCCACATATATAAAAAATACTATGGAGATTTCTCAAAAATCTAAGATGGGAGCTTCCATATGACCCAGCTACTACACTTTGTGTCTATCTCAAAAATACAAAAACAGTAATTGAAGGATATAAGAACACTTATGTTCATTGAAGTGTAAGTTCCATAGCCAGGATATGGAAACAACCCAAATGCCCAATGACTGATGAATGGATGAAGAACTGGTAATATATATGTATCACTTGTATCACTTGTCTTCCCATTGTTCATCGATTTGCTAGAGCGGGCACCAGTAAAATCTCCATATGACCTGTTGCAAGCAAGTGTACCCCAGGGGCATCTGCTTGCTCCAGGAACAGGAAGAGCCTCAAACCATTCCTTCAGGACATGGGAATGAGGTCCATAATAGTTACTGGGTTTTGGCATATCAAATAAAACACGGGTCGCTTGCCAGGCTCCGCCCTGTAGGTGGTATACTCTCAGTAGAAGACTCTAATCTCGAGCATTTACTGATGAAACTTAAAGGGAAAGATCAGATTTTCTCTTGGGTATAGCTCTGAGGAGCTGTGGAGTCTGGATGTTGAAATTGACTGACCTCATGGTGTGAGGGTTCTCTGGCTTCCTACTAGGCTCACTGGGATGAAGGGTTACAACTAGAACCTGCCTACTACTGTATACAGTGTATAAATGTGAAAGACCCTGGGAAGGTCCTGATCCTAACATCTAGTACTATCTAAGACTGTTGCACAGCCATGGAGCAGGCGGCCACATGCTGATGGTATGTATATATATATATGTATATATACACAGATGTATATGTATATATGCATGTGCATGTATACAGATCTGTATATATGTATATATGTAGGTATACATATACATATAACTGAATATATACATATGTGTATATATCACATATATGATACATGCCTCACCATATAATATGTGCATATATATGTACTCTTTAAAAGAAATTTTATATACTGAGATTTGAGTGAATAGGAGGGGACCCTGTGCCATAATCACAACTCTATACTACATGAAACACTTCACATAGTTAATTTAAAACTAATTTAAGTAATGAACACTTATATATTTCAGATTAATTTAGACAGGAAGAAGTTAAATTATTTAAGGGCTTGAATTTAAGCTAATACAGTTCTAATCCTATAACTGAGCATGGACTATGTTCTTTGGAGTAAATTTATTTCTAATGCAGCAAACCTTGATTTAATAACAAACTTTAAGTAAGGAGTATTGTTGTGAATAAGTTTGGTGCAACTTACAATTCTAAACAATGCTTTCATCAGTAGAAATAATTAAATGAAGCAGTATTGATAGCATATATATAAATCTATGGATTTTTTTTCTAGAGAAATAACTGCAAATACTCGATATTCAGCGATTAAAGACATCAACAACTTGCCTGGAATACTTTTTTTCAGAGTAATATCATAGTCTTGAAAACTTTCAGAGTTAAACAAATCCTAGAAAGCTAATAAGCTAAGATAAAACAGAAAGTAGTGTTAAAGCAGTAGCATGGAGAGCAGAGCATTTGCTTAGCATGTGGCCTACCTGAATTCGATCCCTGGCACGCCATATGGTCTCCCAAGCATTTTCAAGAGTAATTCCTGAGAACAGAGTTAGGAATAACCCCTGAGCACTGCCTGGTTTGCCCCACACAGCAACAACAACAAAAACAACAAGGGAATTCAGTAAAATATTGACAACATATTAAGTCAAAATTTTATACTACCGTGAGATATAATGATATTATAAAGATATAATTACAAAGATGTTCATATTTGTTTTTAGTTATAGAGTGTTATAGCACCCATCCCTCCATCAGTGTCTACTTCCTACCAACAATGTCCCCAATTCCCTCTCCCCCCCCCCCACCTGCCTCTATGTCAGGTTCTTTATCTCTTTTCTCTATCTTTATCTCTTTCTCTCTCTCTTCCTTCTCTTACTCATTGTAGTTTATAATACATACATTTAGAGGTATCATGTGTATCCCTTCAATGCTCCATTCTAGGTTTCCAGCGATTATAAGTACACTGTTCCCCTCTCTGTCTTACCTTACCTCTGAATCCCACACACTTGCGATTGATTCCACCTATTGACAAGACCTCCCTCCCAATTCATGTTTTGTGTGGTCATGGATATTCGTATCATGTTGTATATATATTTATATATATATTCATATATATATATATCCCAACAATGCAGTGGTTCTATATCTGTCCTTTTCCTCTGACTAATTTCACTTGGCATGATCCTCTCCATGTCTATCCATTTATAGGCACATTTCATAACTTTTTTTTCTTAACAGATGCATAGTATTCCATTATGTAGATGTACCAAAGTTTCTTTATCCTCTCATCTGTTCTCGGTCACTCTGGTTGTTTCCAGATTCTGGCTGTTGTGAATAGTGCTGCTCTGAAAATAAAAGTGAAGATGGTGTTTTTGACTTCCCAGAGTATATTACCTGGAGTGGTATGGCTGGGTCAAATGGGAGCTCAATTTCTAGGTTTGGGAGGGATGTCCATATTTGGGAAAGTGGATTATTTAAATATTTTAAGATTCATTTGCTGATAACCAAAAATACATATAAATAGGCACATCCATGATTTATTTTTAGCTAATCTAAAAATGATCTGTTATCATGTGTAGGGTAAATGACATTGACTCTGAGACAAATGGCTATAAAATGAAAAACCAAAGGAATTGTAAAAATATTCATCTTAAAATGTTTCACTTGGGGATGGAGCAACAGCACAGCAGGTAGTGCATTTGCTTTGCATGCGGCCAACCCAGGTTCAATCCCCAGCATCCCATATGGTCCCCGTGCTCCGCCAGGAGTAATTCCTGAGCACAGAGTCAGGAGTAACACCTGAGCATTGCCAGGTGTGACCCAAAAAAGCAAAAAAGGAAGAATAGTTGCACTTACTTTACTAGGCCAGTCAATGTCATTAATAATGCAGAATGCCAAAGCTTTAAACTATTATATTTATAACAATAGGCTTTATCTGAAAAATCTCCTTTCTAGGATATCCAAGTTTTAGTGACAGCATTTTTTCTGCCCCAGCCACCAGAGTCTCTCTCTCTCGCTCTGGGTGAACCGTGAAGAATGGGTGCCTTCTGGTTATCAATTTCATCAGACTGTACAAAGAAACATTGTGGAGAATCTCAAAAGACATTCTAATGTATTGTTTTAATTTTGGTAATAGCACTATGCATAAAAAAGAAATAAAGTGATTATTCTGACGAATGTAGCTTTAGCGCAGGCTTTTCTTCATTGACAAGAACACCATTTATCAACAAGAGCAGATAATTGCCTAAGACCATTCTACATCAACACTGATACCCTTCTGTGCTCAAACTTACACAGAAACATTTTACTAAATAAGCACTTTACAATGTATATTTACTAGATAAATTAAATATTATTTGTTGTATTAGCTTCTCAGTGCTTGCTGTTTTATTTTTTTGTTAGTTTGTTGTATTATTAAGTTCCCATTGTTATTGGGAGCAAATTTATTGTTACCCTATTTAGGTTCTGGATGTCAGAAATTCAAAATAGGCTTTATTCAGCTAAAAGCGAAATAGCAGCTTTTTTGGAAAGTTCTAAGGAAGGTAGCATATGTTCCTCTATCTTTTTGGTTGGTGGTTTCCTCCTTCATCTTCCAAGTCTGTCTTTCTAACTAACCTTCACATTTTTCCCCTTTTCCTGACCCTTCTGACTAAACTGGCTGGGTCTTCCAAAATAATCCAAAACAATCTTCCCAGCTCAAAATTATTCTTTAAATAATACCCACAAAATCCATGTACCACGTAATTTAGCATGCTCACAGGTATTAGGCATTTGTGGCCATTTTGTGAGGGTCATTATTTTGCATACCACACAGAGGTGTTATAAAGAAGAATAGAATTAAAACCAATGCTTAACTAGTAATTATTCCTACTCTGGTAACCAAAGCATATGAAATGTAACACAACAGTAATAGCAGGATGATTCTCATTTATAGGGTTTTTTATATATTATCCCCACTTTATAATGTCTTATTAATCCTCACAACACCTCCTTGGGCTCAGGATTACCACACTCCTCTTACAGAGTAAGTCTTAGTGCTACCATGTAGTAAATTTACAGTGAAAATTTTGGCTATTTTAAAAATGTAAGATTTTGTATTTTAAAGCTTAGTAGGAAGTTATTATATCCTTGATTTTGATTTTTCTATACTAACATTTGTTAATTCTTATTTAATTAATTCATTTCTTTTATGAAATCACTATGCAATAGACCGTTACAAAGCTGCTCATGGGTGGGTTTTGGTCTTACAGTCTATGCTTTTGTTTTCAATTGTAAACAGAAAATTGTAATACTCGTTGAATAAGGTCAACTTGTGGAGATAATAATAATGTTTGTTTATACTATTATGCTTTATGTAATATGTTTGCAGTGTGTTGACAATTATGGTGTCACTATATGTGGTTACCTCACGTGCTCGGGACCCCCACACCAATGCCCTCTGTCCCTCTAGTTCACTGTCATTACCGCTGACACTTTCCCATAATCTAGTAATCTCACTACACTACTTAGTTCCCAGTGTTTGTTATAAATTGATGTTGCACATAATCATGTATTATTTCCCTATATACTTCATATGGTATTTTATCTCCTCCTTTTGATTAATCTAACTCAACAAGACACCTCTAGTTTTTGCAGCAAACTGCACAAACTAAATTTTCCTGGAGGCAATACAGTATTCCATTATATATAATGACATATAGACACACATGCATACATATATATATATATATATATATATATATATATGAGACACGTATAACAAAAGTCATTTCCAAGACAATGATTTTTCTCCAGAAAGAAATAGCTAAACCATTGTGTCAAAATATAACAAAACACAAACTATTTTATACATGTCAGAATTCTGCCCATAACCCCTCATCAATATATGTTCAGTACATTCTAACCAAATTCCAAATGTGTCTCTCTGCCTAGGGATTTTCTGCTATTCATTTTAGAGATCACTAATTTACCCCCAATTTGAGGCTGTGAGAGGCAAATAACTAAAGCCCTGACTAGGAATAACTGAAGACTGATAAGTATGGAATAAAAATAACTTCTCAGGATAAATTTGAGGTATATATTTTACACTGGTACAAAGCTTTCTGTAGAAAGATTAACCTCTACTTAAACACTTTGGTAAATTGCTTTTAAAAATTCCTTTATTACCTGCATTTTTCTTCCTGTCTTGCTCTTCCTTTTTCTCTGCTGGTCTCTCCCTAGAGTTTACCTCCAGAAGATATCTTTTGTAAAATCACTTTTGTAACTCTAAATATAATAATATGCAATTGACATTGCTTAAGTATAAGATGGAATGATAATTTGATATACACATATTTTCTGAACAGATCACCACTATAAGATCTCATTATCTGGTATTTTTAATGAGAAACTTTAAGCTCTATTATTTTTTGCAGTTTCCAGTGTGTTATACAGACTTGTTAACTATATAACAAAAAGTCATTTCCAAGACACAATGATTTTCATCATGCCTTATGTTACACACCAAGAACTTGTTAATCTTATAACTGAAAGTTTGTTCCCTTTCACAGGCATCATCTCATTCCTCCTGTCCCAAATCCGTAAGAACCACCATTGTCCTCTCTTTATCTTTGAGTTTGTTTTAGATTTTTTTATGGCTTCATGTGTAAGTGAGATCATATTAGTGTTATTCTGCCTCACTTATTTCACCATCAGGATACATCAGTGTTGCTGCAAATGATAAGATTTATTGTATTTATGTATGGCACTACATTTTATATTTTCAATGCTCTGTAATTGAAAATATAAACCAGTAAAGTGATATCCATGCCCCATCTACAGCAAACAGTGTGCAATGGACACTTGGTGCAGATACCTTTGTGAAAGAATGACTACATCCCTACAGATATTGGAAATCCAGATCCTGTGGAAATCCTATTTTAATTTTTTGAGCAATTTCTGTATTTTTCCATTCTAGATTTCTAAGTTTATACTTCCAATGAAAATGCAAAAGTGTTCCCTTTATGTGTTTGACATATCTTTTTAGCTCTTTGAGTGGAAATATTTTTAAGAGGCATATCTAATGGTGCTTGAGACGTACCAGAGTTATATCCAGCAATGCTCTGGGGCCACATGGTGCCTGATAATGTACTTAAGACCTCACATATGTTAGGTGTGTTTTTTAATCAATTTGCAAAATCTCCAAAGGCCAGTTTTTGTCTTTATTACAAAAGTCATTCTAAATATGTGACTATTTCCCACTCTGGTTGTAACATGCAATTCTCCAGTGATTATTGACATTTAATACTTTTACATGTATCTTTTGGGCGATTTGTATATGTACCTTGAGTAAAAAAAGATGAAGAAAGTCTATTTAGTTTCTCTGTTCCTTCAAAAGGTGCATCAGTAAATGGAGAGAAAGTATAGGGGTGTATAAGGCCCTGCTAGCCCTGACCAGGGTTCTATCCCCAGCACTGCAAATGGTCCCCTGAATTTCATCAAGAGCGAGCCCTTAGCACAACCACAATCACGACCATCCTCCAAGGAAACTCCCTAAATGAAGTAGTCATCTTTTTATTATTCAATTGCATAAATTACTTCTGTCCTTTGGCTATTAACCCCTAATTTTACGTAATCTTATGGCTTTGTGAATTTGTCTTTAATTTTACTTTGTTATTATATAAGTCAGTGATCTACTTTTATTCCTTTACTTGTGAATATCTAAGTTCTCATCACTATTGAAAAGATTATAAATAATTGCTCTCTACTGGTTGCCTCTTAAACACATTTTTATTGAATCATCATGAGATATAGTTACAAAGTTGTTCATGATTGATTTCAGACAGTCCAACATTCATCCCTTCATCAGTGCACATTTCTGCCACCAATGTTCCCAGTTTCCCTCCTGCCATTATCTGATCTTCTAGTTTGTCTCTATGGCAGTTACTTTCTCTCCCCTCCCTCATTTTTTGTTTTAGGCACTGTGGGTTGGAAATTAATCAGAGGGATAAATACAAACATAGAATGATTGTATTCATTCGTAGGATACAACAAAATAGAACACATAGGTTTCCTCTTGTTGACTCAGGTCTTACCTTCTTTGGACACAGGTTTAATATTGGGCACGGAGAAAGCATCTTCTTTATATCCTGCCTGGTATCATTGCAAAATTACCAAATATAACAGGTTCTATATCATGTACATAACTCTGTAATTTGTACACAATTAAGTGATCCTGAGGAGCCACTTATTTTTTAGATAATTACAGAGAGTTGCCTTGAAATATAGAAACATTATTACAGTTGTGCTTACTATTCCTTTATAGTCATTTCAACAATGTTTTTGCTTGCATAGCACTCTATTTCTCATTGGAGCAAGAGAAAATATTCCATACTAAAGTAAAAATTGAAATTGAAAATTCCCTGCCTATATGAAACTAGGAGATATTATTTCTCCTTGACTAATGGTAAGTTCATTGTATTATTCCTAACACATTCTCAGAACTAGTTATTTAAATCAACCATATGAATAATTTTATTAAGTATTTCAATATCTTACTCTAATGTTCCATAAATCTGGGATAAAGGGTGTCATATTATTTGTTGCATTTGATTTTCTGGCTCACTCCAGTCCCATAAACTTGCTGAAAGCCATATTTCACTTATCTTAAATTTCCTTTCTAGGGCCAGAGAATAACTCAGCGGGTAGGGCGTTTTGCTTGCATGCTGCTGACCCAGGTTCAAATCCCCAGCATCCCATATGGTCCAAATTACACCAGGAGTAATTTCTGAGTGCAGAGCCAGGAGTAACCCCTGAGCATTGCTGGATGTGACCCCAAAAGAAAAAAATCCTTTCTATAATTATTGTTACTATTATAAAGTGATGTGTTAAATGCCAAAATATTCACATTTAAAAAAATAACACCTTTGTAGATACATACAGAATTAGAGGAAATGATACTGTATCTGGTATTTGCTTCAAAATCCAGGATGGATTGGTGGATGAGAATTGCGGATAGAGAATATTCGAACATGAATAGAAAATTTGTGAAGCTTCATGATTGGCATGAGGAGGTCCACTATATAATTGTCTCACGCTGTTGGATTGTAGAGATAGTATAATGGTTAAGAGGCCAAGTCTGGGGGCTGGAGCGATAGTACAACAGGTAGGTTAATCCTTGTTTCCATGTTCTTTGTTCCCATCAAACTAAGAAAAGAATCTTCAATTTATATGTAGCAAGAAGCAATAATTTAACTGTGATTAAGATCATTATTAGTAATATGTCTGCAGTAGCATATTCTCCCTTAACCATTAGAACGATAGCTGTGTTAAGATTTAAAAATTTTTTCATAGCTTGTAGCTCTCTATTGGGAGTCTAAGATAGAATTATCAGTGACTAACAACACACCTTATTGCACCCAAAATCATTTTTTTTTGCTGATTCTCCTCATCATTCCTAAGTTCCTGTGCTCCCTCCTCCATTCCTAGCAAGTTTTACACTTGCTTGATTCCTTGATTCTCTGAAACTATAGTGTATATCCTTCCATTCCAGTATTACTTCTCAGAGATCAAGGTATGGCTTGACTACTTCCTTTATAAAATTTAAAGACATTTCTAATGATATCTCATTGTTTTGATTTGCATCTCTCTGATGATTAGTGATGATGAACATTTTTCAAATATCTTTTTCTCCCCCCCCCCCATCCCCCCTCCCCTTCCCCCCTAGTGTTCTGTTTCTTCTATTTCCTGAGAGAACAGGACTAGTATCCTCCTTAGGCACACTTTTTGTTACTTTAAACTTCTACCTCATGTAATATTCATATATCTCTCAGCCTAGGTAAGATTCGAGAAGCCCATAACTACTACACAGCTGAGAGAGAAACCACAAAGCCCAACCCGGAATATAATTAGATTATTGAAATGACAACTTTTTGAAAATTAACCTTGCAGCTTTAGCGGGAAAAACCAAAAACATAAGTGACACCAAATAACACACTTGAAGCCCCCAACAGGCCATTTGAATTTCTTCTTTGTTGAGGTTTCTGTTCATCTCCCCATTTTTTGATGGGGTTGTTTTCTTCCTGTAAAAAGTTCTACCAGTGCCTGATAAAATGTCTGCTATATCCTGGATATTAACCCCTTATCGATGGGTATTGGGTGAATATTCTTTCCCACTCTGTGCACTGTCTTTGTATCTTGTGCACTGTTTATTTTGAGGTGAATAACCTTTTTTAGTTTCATGTAGTCCCATATGTTTATCTTTGCTTCCAATTGCTTTGTCAGTGTTGTTTCATATTTGAAGATGCCTTTTAGCTTCAATGTTGTGGAGGGATTTTTCCTATGTTTCTTTTTATGTACTTTAAAAAAAAGAAAAGAAAATCACTCTGAAAAGTAATAAATCTAACCATGATGCTAGAAAGGGAAAAAAGACATGTAATTGCGATATTAGTAGGATAAATTACAGGATCAAGGAATGGCATTTCCCATTTCAGCATTTTTTTAATACTTTCCTAATCTCAAAAGTTCATTGTCAATACTCAAAATTTGGTTCATTATACTTGTGGCCACACTTTTAATGTGCTCTGTTTTATTGAATCTGTGTTTTATTTCACTGACATTGCCTTACTTTCTTGACTTTTAGCTTGTAGTCATTCACTGCATTCAAATACCAGGATTAATAAGATGATTCGATTAAAAATACAGAAAATAACCATGCAATATGAAATGTGCCATAAGTGTGGTATATGCATATTACATTTTATGGCAAAACCTTAAAATAAATAAAATAAAATATCTCTAAGGACTAAAACAATAGTACAGGGCACTCACCATACATGCAGCTGACAAGGCTTCAATCCCATTATCTCACACGGTGTCCCAGGTACTGCCAGGACTATCCCAGAGCAGATATCCAGGAAAACCATGTGGTAGGCCTTGCATAAGAGTATTTCTCAATTAGTACCCAAGCTTTCATTCAATGTTTCTATTATTCCTAACCTATGGCATTCCCAGAATTCAATGTAAGTACCTGAATTCTTTGTGCTGTGCATATTGTATGTATGTGTGTGCTCCTCACTCTCAATCAAACTCTTGAAATACCTCTAAAAGATTTTATTATGAATCTTTGGAAAATCCAATTATGTATAATCTATAGGTCAGAGACGTGTTGGGGTTGGGGTACACTGATACTTTTGGAAGCTACTGGTTATACCTCCACAAAAAGAGTCCTTCTGGATTTTTGGCATGACTCTCGTGTCAAACTTGTAAACACAATCAAAATGGTTTCAGTACTAGAGTTTAAGAGCAACTCCCTGCCTTCCCTCCTGGAACATGATGTTCTTTGGAAACACAATAAGCTCTGGGGATTGAGCAGTTTTCTTGAAAGACCATATGTTCACCATCGGCTTGGAGGCTGGTTTGACAGGAGTGGGTGGAGTGCATTCTTATACCAAGCTGGTGCTCAAAATCCCGGAGAATAGCTGTGGCCTTTACAACTTAAATAATTACACTGATAATATTTCTTCTATTGAGTTTACTGCTGAGTCTTTTGAAAAGGTCTTCATTGACAAGGTTTATTCAAAAAGCAAAACAATTTCCTAGTAACAACTGAATTCTTGAAATGGAAATCACCTTCTCACTATACACTTTGAAAGGATTAAGTTTATTGACTATCCTTTTTAAGGAAAAACACTTGATTCTGAACCATTCTTTTCATTTGGCTATTCATTCTTGAGAGAGGCAGCTGAAAGACTTAGTGACTAATAAAATTTTATCAATGTCTAATACACAAATTACTTAGATATGAAGTAACTTTATAGGGGATGGTACTTAAGAGTGGAAGAAGATGGTAAAGAGGATCTCCTGTGGAGGATCGGTATTCCTGGAATTAGTGTAGTTAGAAAACTATATGACTTGGATTTATATACTAAGCTTCCTGACTATCTGCTTCCCTCCTGAAAGTCAAGGTTCTGGTAAAGCCAGCCACGCCTTCCAATGTTGATCTTGGTTGGTGTAAAGTATATTAATACACATAAAGTTCTCCTTATAAATAAACCCCCATTTCTTATTTAGTTCCTCTAGAGAAATTAGAACCCTCTAGTCATTCTTCACTGAAATAAATGAAGAAAGTCTTATTGAATGCAAATTAAATAACCACAATGACTTAAGTATTTTCTTTAGGACTGGTTTTTCAATCCTCTTAATTTTTTACTTATTTTTTCTTGAACTCTTAGATCAGTGAGTAAACAATTTTTTCTTCTTCCATTTAATTATTTTCAGGTAACACCCTGATATTTATAGTCAGCAGGTGGTACTTTTTAACTCATATTTCTACTCACAAAACTGAAATACTAGTATCAAGAGCCCCGTAGACTTTCTGAGATACTTGTTATTCATATTTATAACTCTGGAATGTCCTCTAATTTCAGTTTATTGGTTTGAAAAATGATAATTTCATTTTAAGAATAAAATGTATATTTTTAAAAAATTGTTGTAAAAATGTGGGTTCCCTCTCATGAACACCAATACTAAAGCTGGGAATTAGGAATTTTACCACCCTGTTTCTTTGAGCTTCATTCGATAATAAGTTTGTTTGACACATCAATGTGAGGAAGTAGGTAGGACAACAGAAGTTATTTACTCATGGTAGAAATGTGCCATTGTTTTAAATTATATTTATAATATATTTTATATATATGATATATCTTATAATCTCTCTCTATATTTTATATATATTCTAAATATGTTATACATAATGCTAAATAATTCTAAAATCTATAATATATAATACAATTATATATATTATATATATTCAAATATATCTAAGAATGTTATTTGCTAGAGAAATGTTCAATGGATATTATCAAAGAAATTTGGTGCAGACAGCACAAGTATTTTTTGTTTCGTTTTTTTGGGGACACACTCAGCAGTGTTCAAGACTTAATTCTGGCTCTGCACTCAAATGAGGCTCAGAGAACCATGTGGGATGTTGGGGACTGAACCAGGTGAGCCATGTGTAAAACATTTAGAGAAACTTAGTGAAATTTAGTGAAACAAATTTTATCAATTACAGAGTATGTGTCCTCTCATAATGTAGAACAACAGAACTATCAAGCTTTATTTCAAAATTCAACATCTTTATTTATTTGAATATTTATTTATTTCAAAATTCAACATCTTTATTTATGTTGAATTTATTTCAAATTCAAAATCTTTTACTCAATAAAAACCTTTTTCATGCCTCTTAAATTTTTTTAAAAAATTGTCATCATAGGCATTATTTGCCATTATTTATTTCTGCTTTATTGGCTTTAGACATTATTTTGTCCAAGACAGTTTTTAAATTTTTCTAAGAAGTTAAGTGTTTATTATTTTTAGCATGTAACTTTTATTAGTATTTTTTATCTTTTATTTGAATCATTTATCTGAATGAGAGATCTTGGAAAATAAGCACTAAAGAGCTCTTTTGAGGGAAAACAAGATTCTAGCTTCTATACTTATTCACAACATTCATTAGAGAGGTAAATTTTCTCAGTATTTCATTCCAGAGAAAACAGTTCTGAAACACAGCTTTGATTAATTATTACCAGAAACCTCTATTAGTAAACTTTTGGAAATATCAACGAATTAAGAAGTATAAACTACAAATGTGCCTTAAGATAGTATTTATCTTTCTGGTACCATTATATAGGGGCCAAATTGCATTTCCCGAGACTCATCTAAATCCCTAAAAACAAAGCCCTGGTACATCACTATAAGGATGCAGAAGCACAAAATTAATCACCTGCATTGAACTGACAGTTCTCTCAAATCTATTCACATTCTATCATATGATCCTTATAACATTCCGGTTAAGCAGGTAAAATGACAAGCAGAAAGCAATTGTATAGGGTATGGCACAAGTCATGCTTGTAGTCCTCATAGGTTCTATCTCGAGCACCATTTGGACCACAAGAATCTCTAGATGCAGCCCTAGAGATTCCAAACTAACGTTTGATAGCCGAGCTAGTCATTGACCATTCATAGTCACCACATCCTGGAATTTGACATTGAACCCTGGATCTGCTTAGCCAACAGGCACAGGAAGGGTCCCTGGCCTCTTCAGCACTGCCCAGGAGGCACTTCTTCCCAGCAACAAGGCAGGTAGGATGATCCCTCTTTAAAGAAGTCAGAATGGATGTGGACCTTTTTCCACATTCACTCAGTATAAACAGTACAACAATGATTCGGACACTGCCAGATTTCTTCACTTTATACATGAGTCTTTCACAAGAAATTTGTTCATGTAGCTTCACTGAATTTCCTTGATGAAAGTTTTGGTGGAATTATTCTTTATTCTAATAATATGAATTTGGTAAAAAAAAAAAAGTAGTTACGCTGCGTAGGGCAAAATTGTCCAAGAGCCAGGAAGGCATCAGAAATGTATTAGAACGGAATGTGTGGGGAGTGTATACTGTTCTTATGGGACTAAACTGTACTATAGGAACTGGCTTATGAGAGTTAAGCATGCCCTCAAACTCAAGGGTTTATGCTGTTTGCCATTTATGTATCATCAGGTTCTAAGAAATGTATGCAGTAAACAGCGCTAGTATTTTGTATTGATAGCAGAATTAAGTCGTGAATTTATTCTCATCACAATGAAAGACTTGTAGCAATTCCATTACACTCCCTGAAGTATGGATCAATATAAGATAACTGTAAAATGTTTGAGACCATCTATAGGTTTCAGGTGGTAATCCAGCTGAACTTTCTGGCTATGGATACCCTCATACTTTTGAGGCAACTATCACTAATTTTAATTTCTTCATTTTTTTGGTCCTTGCCGAGCTGTATTCAGAGTTTACTCCTGGCAATGAACTCAGCGGTACTCCTAGTACAGTTTGGTGAGCCATAGGGTACCAGGGTTGAACCTAGGTTAGCTGTGGGCAAGTGCCTTATTCACTCTACCATCTGTCTAGCCCCATAATATTATAATGTCTTCAGTGATCAGACAGAACACCTCCTCTGGGTAGCCCAGAGCTTCACTACTATATTGGTGCAAACTATCTCTGTTAAGAGACCAAAGAGATAGGGAACCCTATGTGCCCTGTGCGTGGCCAACTGTGATCCATGAACTCAGAGTCAGATACGCCCCAGCTGGATATGGCACAAAACCAAAAAATATGTTAAAAAATCTATCCCATTAGTTTGCATGCTAATTGTCTTCCATATGGTCTTTCAACCATGTGAAAATTTTATTGGGTATAAAAGTATTTAGGAGAATAAATATGTTTGTATTAAAGACAAAATGACTATTTGGAATTTAAATAACTTTTTAAAAGAGTCTTAAACAAAATTTTGGTCTATTAGTGCAAGAGCCTTGCAAATTTAAATCCATAACTACGTTAGTTGTAATTTTAAAAGAAAAGCTTATTTTATGGACTGTTTCAAAATAGATAACAATTCTATCATGTAGTATAAACTTTTAAGTTTGAATACATTTATAAGAAAAAATTAATATTCAAAAAAGATTTTGTTTATTAAAGTAGAATTGTTTATTTCAGAAGGTAGAATTTGTTTATTTTAAAGTAAAATTTCAAAGTAGTACTTGAAAAGGAACTAAAGTGTAAAATGTAACATTTTTTGAAATAAACTTTTAAATGAAAATCTTTCCAAGTAATTTTTTTATAATGTACTAGACAGAGTAATAACACTTGGCTATACAAAGAAGTTTTTATTATATAAAATTTTAATAAGTATTCGTTTTAAGCAATAGTGAATCTCTGAATGTTCTTTTCGTCACAAAATAATAGCCTTTGGTGGTACCTTAAAATTCCAATTGACACTACATTGTATGTGCATAATTATTTATCTTAACATTTGCCTTACTTTTACTTTAAGTGTTTTCATTTTATTTGACTTTGATCTCTAACAAAAGTATGGAGATTTTGTCACCTAATAGCACACAATTTTCCATGTTGTACAAATAACATGGAAAAGACATAGTAAAGTCTATCGGGGAAAAAAAAGAGATTGCTTCCCTGGAAAGAATTGTTAGGTGCCAAGTAAAGGTTTTGTTCAGTTTATATTAAACCGAAGGATACATTAGGAACAAGTAATTTATCCAACATATCAAATCAGCCAACTAGAGGTTCGTTTTCTCTGTTCTACACAGATACACACATATTACTCGAAGAATGTCAAACTGAATTAAAATTTTAAAATCTCACTTAATGTCAGATTACTTATGGATGTAGAATTTTGTTGGTGAAAACAGAAACATGAGGATACTCATACTGAGCAAGTTAGGTTTCAGGGAGATTATTTTAGTCTCAAAATTCTCGTTCTATTTTAATTTTGCAAAACTCTCTTTCATGGAAGGGGAGCATGTGGTATACAGTTTCTCACTTTTGGCCACATTTCTATTTTTATTTGGGATGTTTTCAAGATATAAACTTACACTGAGTGTCAGTTATGTAAAGTTCAAAAAAATGTCATTTCTGAGAAAGACAATGGGTTCCCTAGTTACCATGTGTGTGTGACATGTGTACACACATGTGTATGTGAATGGTGATGCTCTGAGGTGCAGAAAGTAAGCCTTGGACTTTTCAAACCAACTGAGTGTTGACTTCTTCACTAGATAGGGTGCTTTCTTTTCGTTATCATATAGTCTTCAAGGAACTTTATACCAAAGTAAATGTTCATGCCCTAGATACTTGATAAGAGACTTCTCCTGGAAACTTGGCTTAAACTTTTATTAAAAACCTTCCAACCCCTCTGTGATTCTATTCAATAGCAAGATGTACAGAAACCCGAAATGTTTACCTCTTCTTCAATTTCTTTTCAAACTCTCCTGTACATGCATCAGATTGACCAACCTAATCATAGACATCTAGAATTCTAGCATATTATAGTGTTTTTCCCAACAGGTGTGGACATATCTAACATAATTCCTAGAGATTTACCTCTGAAAATTATGACCCTCTGTAGATACTTCCTACTCAGCCTATGTGGGTTTTATAACTAACCATCCCCCAGTTTAGAAGCAAGACAGGAGAAGAATGCAACAATGGAGTAGATAACAATTTAAAGCAATGATTTTGTAAGTTTTCTGAGCTAAGTATATGATGTCTACCATCATCACATTCTCAGGAAGGCTTCAAAATGAATAGTTATAACATACTGATCATAAATGCCAATGTTACAAAATTTTCAAACTCTAATTGTCAGGATTTACTGTGCTCACTGAAAGAAGAATCATTCTCTGGTTCTCTATTCTTCCTCCCAAGTTTTGTCTTATATACTTGACCTACATTATAATTAGAAAGCTACTAGCTACTCTATAAGGAAACTATTGACGTTACTCCGAGAAAGTAGTGGTATGCTTCCTATTCAGGGGTTGTCAAATTTATTTGGTTTACCACCAATTTTCAGGGGAAAAAATTGCTTGATATTCTCCCCACATGGAAATTTACTTAGTGTTCTCACTTTCTTTAAATACACAAATAAATAAAAGTCATGTCCAAATTGCACATAAATAACTTCTACCCTTGAATTGATTTAGCACTTCTGGGTGGCATTGCTCACTTTAGAAAAGAATGGTAAGGAATGAAATGAATTTATATACTTCATATCTTTTTATGCCAAATAAGGTAAGAGTATAATACTATATATTATGTCTTTCCCATATGACAGATTTGAGTTTGATAAACTTAATTTTCTAATTGACCTCTTTTCATTTCTAAAAGATTCTTCTCTTGGTCTAGTATTAATGGTCTTTAGGAACAATCAATACTACAATTTCCAATCTACAATTTAATACACGGGTTTCTACTTCAGTCTGAGGCACCATAATGTAAAATGTTTAGAATATATCCAGTTATCATTCCCAGCAGAAACCGCTGCATGTTTAAGAATTATTCTTCCTATGAATAAACACCAAAAAACCCTGCAGGCATCCCCAAGACGGCAAATCTGGAAAGCATGTCCTTGTTTATGCAATTAATTAATAAGTTTACTACTAAAAACTTTAAAGTGTGGTCTCCTTGTGAGGTATGACAGCTTTAACATTCGTATATTCTCTAATATAAAAATAAATGAAGGTAACTTGAGTAAAATGCAGACCCTAATGCACACAAAAGGCACAAAAAGAAATAAAAAATTATAGCTAACTCTGATAGTTATTGTTTGGGGGTTGTTCAGAAACTCTTCTCACTATGATTACTTAAAAAGTGTAATGCCGCTCTTCCTACTCCTTCCTACCCAATATGAATTACCAACAATTCAACTTTCCATCATAGAGATAGGGAAGTGAGCTGATTCTATTCCATTTAAATCCTATGATCTTTAGAATTGGTTCAATGAGAGACACATATTCATATAAGCAATCAGAGAGACTACCTATTAAGTTCTTTATTCCCAAATCAGGAGTAATCTTGTCTTTTAAATTTCATAGATGGTTTTAAATTTGGAATTCTGGGAACAATTTTTTCCAAAAACATGATGGACTGTTTTCAGTAAGAAGAAACGAAGTCAAACATACATAGATTCATATTCCATTTTACTCAGAAAGTCTAACTTTGAAATACAGCAGTAACTTGCTTAAGCAGGATGAAAATTCAGTTGCTTTTCCAATATTGAATAATAAACTCTATTCAATGCATTAAAAAGTATTAGGACGAAAAGCTATTATGATGCCCAAACAAGAATAAATCAGACTTTTTATTCATGCTGCAGCTTTAATATTCAAACATTTAAACACAGAACTACCATATAATCTAATTTCTTTTAATTATGTATCATCAATCTTCCCTTACAATTCCAGTTTGTTTATTATCAGGTTAGTTTGAAATAAGCCTTAGTTGATTTACACCATGAAAATTTGAAAATGCTTAAACCAGTGTGTTTTCTCCCTTCGCCTATTAGACCAATAGTTAAATATATCTGAAGACACCATGGTAAAGGATTTACACCATCCATTAAATACCCTAGAGGTGGACTACACTGTCCACAGAGCTTGAAATTTCGTTTCAAGTTGCCTTTGATTCTGAAATTACAGTCGTTTGTTGAGCATACAGTTTCAACCTTTGAAAAAGTAATATTTTTTAAAATAAGACAGAGACATACCACCCACATTCTAATATTCTAATAGCGGTTGGTTGGGCTATGCAAATGGAACACCAGGTCTTGTGTGTCATTGAGAAATGAGATCATGACACCAAGGACGCAGCCATCAGAGAATGTCTCAGTCACACCTTGCTTATTCCAATGAAAAAGGAAAGGTTGATTGAAATGAAAACACATTGTAACAGTTAAAATAAGTCATAGACTTTCTAAATAAAGACTAAGGTAATTAAAGTTTTAATATGGAAGGAACAATACCATTCCAGTTTTTTCCTTGCAGTTGCCATATTTAAAAAAAATCTAACAGTTATCTGTTTTCAGCTTGTATCCTAATGAAAGAGGATATGAAGAAGCAAAGAAAAGAAGTATAGAGAAAAATTCCCTTTTCAGAAATCATAAACATCCTCAATAATTGTCAGCTAAACATCCTATTAAAACGCCAGTTACAGATGAAAGATTTACCCTGCACGCAGAACACGAAATATGTTTGTGGCAAAGCTGTCAAAAGTCTGACAGTCTTCATCATTGCATAAATTCAAGCATAAATCCTCTGTAACAGGGTTACAAATTCTTTTAAATTAAGAATAAAACAGTATTGATGAGATATCAAGATACGTTTTATCGCATATAAATCTCTGATATTCCATTGAATCTCTGATATTCCATTGAATTTTCATTCACACTTAGCTAACATTATATAGCTTAACATTAGTGCCTTCCTTTTTTGGCATGCTAACTTTTTCTTGAGTCTTTTTTGTTAACCTTTTAGCAAGGATCAAATGTATTTTGAAACCAAGTAGACTGATTTTTATTCTTGTACCACTATTTACCTTCTCAGAGAAGGTAAATATGATTTTTCCTGGGTTACACAGAGCACTCACTGTCACTATGTTTTTGCTTACACACACAAACATACCTAAGTACACCATATGCACACAGTGAACTCACATACACTACAACAAAATTAAGGTAACACTTTTAATGAAATTGGGGGAGTTCAGGGATTAATGCTGAAAGAGAAATATTTGAGGGATCACTTGTATCACTTGTCTTCCTGTTGTTCATGGATTTGCTCGAGTGGGCACCAGTAAAATCTCCATACGTCCATAAGCAAGTGTAGCCCAAAGACATCTGCTTGCTCTAGAGACAGGAAGAGCCTCAAACTATTCCTTCAGGTCATAGGAATGAGGTCCACAATTGTTACTGGTTTTTGGCATATCAAATACAACATGGGTAGCTTGCCAGGCTACCGTGTAGAATTTGAGGGATAGAGAGAAAATGTGGGTAAGGTGCTTGCTTTCCATTTGGCTGACCTGGTTTGATTCCCAGAACCACATAAAACCTCTCAAACCCTGAAAGAATGATCCCAGAGCATAGAGGCTGTCCTGAGCACAGCCAAGTATGACCCAATTCTCCCAGTAAATAAAAATAAAACTCATATATAATAATTTGTCATTATTAAAAATCTTCAAGTTGATCACTTGATATCCTGTTATTCATCGATTGCTCAAGCGGGACCAGTAGCATTTCCATTTGACCCTATCACATGACAGTGTAGCCCAATGGCATCTGCTTGCTTCAGGAATACAAAGACCCTCAAACCATTTGTTCAGGTTCTTGATGAAGTCTGACCATCTTGTAGGTGGGCGGTCATCCCGTGGGATTCAGTCAGTAGTGGCTCTAGTCTAGCGGTTGTCGTCTCCAAATCATATTACATGTCCAGCCCATCTGATTTTTGATGCCGTGGCATATGAGACAGCATCCCTGACTCTAGATTATCTTTGGAGGTCAGAACTCAGGATTCCTTCTCTCACTTGAGTGAGGCGTGATATTCAAGCATAGATCTTTCGATTCCTCTTTGGGGAGACCCACATAGCGTTCTCATCCTGTTTTCACAGGGCCCAGGTCTCTGAGGCATATTTTAATGCAGGGAGAACTGTGGAGTCGAAGAGATGTGCCTGGAGCTGGACAGAGGTTCTTTGTCCTTTTAGCTATTTCTTCTATTGTCTATTAGGCATTCCATGCTGCTCTCTTCCTCCTGCGTAGCTCAGGTTTTAGGTTGTTCATCATGTTGATTTCTCAACCTAGGTACACATAACTGCTGCATTCAGACATGTTTTTTTTTACCATTGAGAGTAAATGGGGCCTCTGGAACTAGTTCATTTTTCATAAACATTGTTTTGTTGAGTTTCAGAAGTAGACCTATCTTTTCACATTCTCGGTCGAAGTCAGCCAGCATCTGTGCCTCTTAGCTAATGTTTGGGTGTTATTAAAACGAAGTCATCAGAGAAGCTGACGTGGTTTAGTTTCTGACCCTCTATCTTCACTCTCATTCCTTCCCATTCTAATTGTCACATGATGTTCTCAAGGGTGGAACTGAAGAGTTTTGGTGAAATGGTATCATCCTGCCAAACCCCTCTTTTGACATCAATGATCACTTCCTTGTAGAATGGTGAGATCCTGGTGGTGAATCCATAATACAGCTCACGAAGGATCTTGATGTATTGGGTTTGAACACCCTGTTTGGCTAGGGCAAAAATCTTCAACATTGTACCATAAAGTTTGAGTATATCTTCTTTAATCTCAAAGGTATATTTTATTTTTTCTTTGTTTCCTTTCACTCCAAAATATCTATTTTTAACATAGTAATGGGTAACCTCTTTTTTCCCTAGTCCTTTGCTAACCCAACTTTTGCCCCAAGCAAACTATTAAGATAATCCCTTCTTAAATATTAAACAAACACAAATATTATTAGACTATTTTAGAGAATTACAGAATATAATATCATAAATTTAACCCTGCCTCATAAACATAAATTAGTTATAAAGAGTTAATATATGTCCCAAAACATTTGTATAAATAGAACTTTATAACGTGTGCTAGCAGAGTTCTTTATATTGGCATTAGTTCTGTCTAAATGTAATCTCCTGTTCTTAGATGTAGAAAGAGCTATAACTATACATTCATTCAAAGCAAAATCAAGATGCGTCCTAAAATGCTCAGATTTCTGCATACTGTTGAGCATGTGCTAGCATTATCTCTACAACCTTCCTTTCCCACTTGTATGTATTTGGAGCAGAGAAAATATTATATGTTGATTTACTTGGAAAGATTTGTTTAGCAAGGTCCCAGTGAATGAAGGATACAGGCTGTGGACTTCAGAACTACATATAGCATGTTCATTTTGTTATTTATTAAGCTGAGTGAACGTGGACAAATAACCAGATGATTATAGTGAAAACTAACAGAATAATAATTCAAAATATGTCAAGTTCATAGCATCATGCATATGTACAGAAACTATTTAATAAATGGCAGGTGTTATGACTAGATTCTTCAAAAGATTCATTGTGATGTGAGCAAATTCTAGAGATCAAGAAAATTCCTTTGTGGGGCTGGAGCAATAGTCCAAAGGACATTTGCCTTGCATGCAGCTGACCTGGGTTCGATCCCCAGCATTTTATATGATCCCCCGAGCACTGCCAGGAGTAATTCCTGAGTGCAGAACAGTCACCCCTTAGCATTGCCAGGTATGACCCTCCCCCACCAAAAAATATCGTGTTCTCATTCCATAAAAGCAGTTCATAACAACCATACAGGTACTTTAAAAATTGGGAGAAAACAGTATCTTGGCATCATATGTCAGCTACGTATTGGCTGAGATCTGAGAATTAGTAGGGGATTCCTATTCCCTCCCTCCTGGACTATGCCATTATTTTCCTTTGTGATGGTGTTCCGGCGAAGACCAGAATGAAACTGACTTTCCATGAAGATAGGGATGCAGCTAGAAGCTGTTCACTTCCCAGCACCGATTATCTAGTTATTAAATTAAGGCACTCTTTTAGGTTTTTAAATTTTCCTTGCCCACTTTTTAGACTTGAATCATTTCTCATCACTTGTACACACAATGGAGTTAAAGTTCTCTAGTACCTGAACTTTTCTAATGTCTATGATCTCTGAAGCAACCGAGGTCAGTGGACTTTCCCTATATACTTGCAGAGCAAAGGTCAGTTTTGGTGCTTCCCTTCCAGAGTCTTCTCCCTCCTTGAGGTCATGCTACTAGATGACCTCTATTGCCATTGTCATGGCCTCATTTGTCATGGCCTCATTGCCATGGATAGCCCTACTGCTCAGGCAAACCTGGAAAGGTTCTTTGCTCTCTTCGTCTTCACCAATCATTCACTTTCCTCAGTAGTGCCACAGTGTAGGCCAGGAACGTAGTTCAAGTATAGAGCACTGGCCTAGCATGTGTGTTACTTCTGATCCTGTGTGCCAGGCAGGGTACTGGTAGTCACTAGGAGTAGTCATTATTTAAAAATATATATTACAGGGGCCGGAGCGATAGCCCAGTGGGTAGGGCATTTGCTCTGCGCGCAGCCCGCCTCTGCAGGCCTGGCTTTGATCCCCGGCATCTTATATGGTCCCCCGAGCACCGCCAGGAGTAATTCCTGAGTGCAGAGCCAGGAGTAGTCCCTGAGCCATTGCCGGGTGTGACCCAAAAGGCATATATATATATGTATATATATATACATATATATAACTAATCAAAAAGTAAACTATACAATATTACTTTTTACAATCATAACTTTTTTGTATTAAACAAAAATATTGAAAACTAGTTATTGCCTAAGAGAAGAAATCAGTTTCTTAAGAATAATTTAATCTCTCCCTCTTTATTAGTTCTTTATTTATCTTTATTTATCTGGTTAGTTCTTTATTTATCTTTCTCTGTAACACAACATATTACAAAGATCATCAATATATGTTTTGAGCCTCTATTTCAAGATATTTTCCTTGAGAATAGTAGTCACTCCTTACAACCAATCATAAATGAATCAGGGAGGTGGAGATGGGATCCTTGGCAAGAAATTTAAGGTGAATTATTTTAAAAGTCAGAACCAGTTTGAGTCAATCAAGGACCCCAAGGGGAGAATCAATGCTCGCTCCTTGGCAGTGCCTTTGCGATGAATGAACCCAAGGTGGGCAGCTTGGAAAAAAAAACCCTAAAATATAACTTCAGAATGAGAAATATGTACTTTCTGCCTTTTTCTGGTCACCCACATCTGTCTACTCTGGATGTGCCATGGATTTCCTTTGCATTCTAGCTAGTGCTCCTCTTGGAAGCCACCCACAGCCACTGCTTGGCTGTGTCTCTTTTCCCTTTGGTTTCATGGGTTGCAATATGTTCCTGGGAGTCGCCTGGGTCTCAGTTTGGGTTTGTCATTCCTTCACTTCATGACATGATTCTCTTTCTCTCTCTGATTATCTCTCTTTGAAGGCACCCACGTTCACTTTAGAATGTGTTTCTCCTGGTTCCTTTCTCTCTTTCCTCACATTTCCTAGATAACATTCCTTTGCCTCATTATTTGTCTTCCCCTGAAATTCTTTTATCCAAGAATAAACAATGAACGTGGGAAACCTGGTTTGAGGTGAGAGCTTTAGTGTCCACCCTGTGAAGGAGTTTCTGAGGGTCTTTGTGAGTCTTGACCTCCCAGGGCTTCTCACTGCCAGGGACAATGAAGCAAAGCAAGACAGCAGGAGGAACAATCTCTTTCTCTCTCTCTCTCTCTTCTCTCTCTCTCTCTCATTCTCTGTCTGTCTGTCTTTCTCTCTTTTCCTACCTTTTCTCTCTCTTCCTTGCCTTCACTCTCAGTGACTCCTCACCAGTTCACCCACCAGCAGCAACAACAACAGTGATGATGATCATAGAAGCTTCCAATTATTGAACGCCTGCTACACCAGGCCATAAAACAGCTCAGGCAGGTGAGAATTGAAATAACCTTTGTGTGTATAATAAAACAGATTAGGAATCACTTGCACAACTTCACTTTTCTTTAACTTCTTGTTTTTTCTGTAGTCTTCACGTTGCCTTTCTCCCAGTGCAACAATGAGCTGCATAGAGAACGCATCCACCAACAATTTGCAGTCATGAAGGTATCAGGAAAATGGGGCATGGGGCAGGGAATTCTTTAGAGGATTTTCTTATTGGTTAAAAAATTTAAATTTGGATAAAGAGGTAAGGTAGGGAAGTAACATATATCTTAGTAGAATACCAAGATGTTGGCAAGACTGTCTAAGGATATACAATTCTAAACTATAATTCCCCCTATTTAATTTTCTTGTTTGTTATTTTCTTTTGGGAACTTCAGAAGTAGTGCTCCGAGGGTTGAGGGGCCACTCATGTGCTGTTCTCAGTCAACTAGGCTGCTGCGCAATGCTGGGCCTAAGGCTGTGGTGCTTCTCAACGCCTGCTCTGCAGTGACAGAGATTACTGAGCCAGCCCTACCTTAACCTCTGTACAATCTCTCTGGCACTGAATTTTTTTCTAGTTAAAGTTATATTTTCACTAGTATCACTAGCATCACTAGTCTTCCTGTAGTTCATCTATTTGCTGGAGCGGGCACCAGTAACATTGTCATATGTCCTGTCATATGCTAGTGTAGCCCAAGGGCATCTACTCTCTATAGGAACATGAAGAGCCTCAAACCATTCCTTCAGGTCATGGGAATGAGCTCTAGAATTGTTACTGATTTTTGGCATATCAAATATGGCACAGGTAACTTGCCAGACTCTGCTGTGAGGGTGGGATACTCTTGTAGTAGCCTCTCATCTCGTGCATTTATTGATGAACCGCATATGGGGAGAGGTCATATTTTCTGCTGGGTGGAGCTCTGATGAGCTGCGGAGTCTGGATGTTGAGAATAGTGGCCCTCATGGTGTGGGGGTTCCTCTGGTTTTTGCGAGGCTCTGCTGGGATAGTGGGCCAGGGCTAAACCCGCCTTCCATCCTGGGCGCTTCATGTTCATCTGGGCACAGGGAGAGCTGGTAGCAGTTCTGCCCTGTATATCTGAGTCTCTGGATCAGGCATACCTGGGCTTGAAATAGACTGCTGTAGAGTGGGGCTTTGACGAGCAGGGCTTGTGATCAGTTCTTTTGCTGGGTGGAGCTCTGGTGAGCTGTGAAGTCCGGATGTTGAAAATGGTGGCCCTCATGTTGTGGGGGTTCCTCTGGCTTCTTGAGAGGTTGTGCTGGGATGGCGGACCAGGCTAGAACCTGCCTTCCCTTCTGGGTGCCTCATGATCAACTGGGTACAGGGAGAACTGGTAGCAGCTCTGCAATGTGTATCTGAGTCTCATGATCAGCTGGACTGTTCCCAGTGCGCCCTGGGCAGGTTGCATTGCCGGGCCCAGGGGTCTTCAAAGCCATGCTGCCTCTGTTTCGGGTTGCAGCGAACACACAGGGTCAGTGGCAATGTTGGCCACCCACTCGACCCATCTTGAAAACTTGACCCATCTGAAAACTCGACCCATCTTGAAACACAGACCAAGTTGTCGAACAGGTGCTCGGGTCAGGGGCTTGCCCGAAAGCAGCTCACCCAAAATCTGCCATGGTGCAATGAAGGTGAAGGTCCCACCCATCCCCATCCCTGACTCATGTCCCTGGCCCCGGCCCGGCCCCCTTCCCCTGCGGTTGGGGATGGGGGATGCAGGGGTGGGGGCAGGTCAGTGGCCAGGCCAAGGTGGGATCCCAAGGCCTCTCCAGTCTGCCAAGGGTGCACCACTGCAGCACCGGGAGGTGGAGCACAAGCACACACGTTAGGACCCAAAAAGATGGTGAACTATGCCTGGGTAGAGCGAAGCCAGAGGAAACTGTGCTGGAGGTCCATAGTGGTCCTGATGTGCAAATCGGTGGTCCGATCTGGGTATAGGGGTGAAAGTTATATTTTATGTTCGAAGAAATGCTGTTCAATAATGGTGGTTTTACTCATAATTGTACAGTGATTGAACTTAATTTGAACACCAGGATCTTCTTAAATTTAAAATACTATCTCTATCTACTATCATCTATCTACTATCACTATCTATCTATCTATCTTCTATCTATCTATATATATATATATATACATAGAAGCATATTTTCCTCCTACATTTGTCATTTGATATATTTGTACATATTATATGTTCACATATTAAATTTAATATATGTAATATTAAGTATGCTTAATGGCTGCAGTTATTCAAGGGATAATAATGCTAAACACACTTACTTGTGTATGACATTTGCATTTATCAAAGGGTGTTGCAGGACACCTAAAAGCCTAGGCCTCTGCATCTGCCCTGGATTGCCTCCTGCAGGTCACTTCATAGATAGGGGGTAGTCTGAATGTGGCAGTCTTATCTGACCATGTATTCTGTACTGGCTGGTATAAATATTCTCTCATGCTACCACAATCATCGTGGGACTAGCTAGATCTTACCAGCATATTTGCCTGGCCACGTTGGATCTCTAAGTAATTAGACCAGAGAGAAATGCTGTTTGCCTCCAAGCAAGCAAGCATGGCTCCCTGATAACTCAAAGGCAATTAAAATACAAAACTACCTTGAAGTAGACGAGACTCTTGTGAAGGCTTGGAGAAATATTTAGCTGGCATTAGTATTAGTCTTTGGTACAGAGACATGCCATCTCAGAAACCCCCTTCTCTACCCTATAAAGGCAATTCCAGGCAGATCTTGGCTTAAGATATTAGGTGAGGTGCTGGGAGAAATTACCTGAGGGCATTTGATCCTTCCTGCCAGGGGAAGTTACATTTAGCTTATAGCTTCTCCCAGCTCTGCTAGGAGGCTTTTAATTAGCTCTGGGTCCTTGTAAACAACCAGATGGTCTCCTGAAGTTGCTACATTTCTATAAAGCTATTTTCCTGTTTTCATCTCTAGATAGTCCAGCCCAGAATGGGCTGGGCTGGGGTTTTGGGGGGATTCCTAGCTATAAAATAAGCTGTAAGAAGAAAGACTCTCCCTCTTTTTTCCCCCTTTTGCTATTTTGGCTTTCCTTGGTGTTTTGCTTCTCCGTCCTCTCCACTCTCTGTTGGGCCTCAACACGTGGTGGCAGCCATCTTGGCTTACACCTGGCTGGGGCCTAGCTGGGAACCCAGAGTCCGGAGGTTTTCCCTGCTCTTGGATTGTATATTGGAACCTGTGATAGTAAAGCCCTTTTTAAAACTGCATTGGATTCCTGAGTGTTCATCCATTCCCCACAGGCTCGGAGGTAGAAGGGAACTTCGCTTCCAGGCACTGTCGGGTCCCGGGCGGGCGCTCCCTGACATCTGGCGTCCCTGGGTGGGCACCCCTGCAAAAGGGAAAGCAAATTATTTGAAAATGTGTCAAGATTATTCAGAAGCTGTGAGATCCCAGAGACAGATACTGTTTGCATAAAGTTCTGAATAACTAAAACCTCTGCCTACAGAGGTCCTGCCACATTGCTGCTGAAGAAAAGACACCTGATTCTTGTTGCCTGTGACAGCGTGCTGACCTGTAGGCAGCCCCGCAGATAACAACAAAATTACTCAACATTTTTATACAATTAACACAGAAATCCAGATACACAGTTCAAAGAAAAAGTTTATTTGTTGTCTAATTGTTCTGCTGTGGAAGAATAATTTAACATAATTCTCAAGAGACAAAGGGAGATATTACAAGACAAACTACTATGCTAATTATGGAGTGAGGCATTTGCATCTCCATTTTGTGGAAATCACTTTGTCTCCTGGAGAGATTTCATTGTATTCCAATAGCCAACTGTATCTTCAGATTTTACAAAGTTATTGATGGTTGACTTTTAGGCATATAATATTTCAACCCTAGTACGACCACCAATGTCCCCATACTCCATCCCCATGCCCTCCCCAACCTCCCTTGCCACTTTGATATTATGCTACAAAGTTCCAGTGACTGCAGTTTAGATTTCATGTTTCAGTGCTGTTATATCTCTGCCCTGGATCTATGGCTCTTCCTCTTTCCCACATTGTCAGTATAAGTGAAACCCCAATTCTTATTTGGTCATTACTTCTCTTTCTCTTCATTTTCTTCCCCCCCTTGATTTCTTTTCTTGTCTGTCCTCCTCCCCTAAACTCTGGAGTCAGGGGATGGCTATATCTTCAATTTTCAAGAAGAGAAAAAGGAATAAAGAAGGAGTAAGAAGATTCCATTGCTGATTATTAGTTTATTTTCAAGCTAATTTTATTGAACTTTCAGTAACTTGGTTGCAAAATAGTTTCTAATATTTCTACTATTTTCTAATATTTATGTAAAAATTATTTCATGTTCCCCCAAGTGCCCAAGAACTTCCACCAACATCCTCATGTAATTCTAGCCCAGCTTCTCTTTCCCCTTTCCCACCCCATGCCACTACTTGGCAATCTGGCTTTTGTAATGCAAGGTCAAGAGTTTATCATTGTTCCATACAATTCCCTTGTTTTGTCTTTCTGTGTATAATGCATGAGAAGGATGGTCAGGTAATTGTCCTTTCTCCATGATTTTGTTTAACTTGTTACCATCCATTTCCATCCTAGCTGCAGCAAAACGCATGAAATAACTTTTTCATTCAGCTACATAGTGCTTCACTATGTATATAAATCACATCTTCATTTTTCTCTCTTTCTTCTTTTTTCCGCCTATATCTAGTGTTGTTTATTAGCATGTGAGTGGATTTTTATTGAGTTTGTAGGTTCTTGAGAACAGCGTGAAATATTTGCACACAAAGCTCAGAAGTTCAAGAAGCCAGAGATTATTGTACAGGTTAAGGAGATGGCTCCCTACCCCTTTCACATATGGCATAGATTACCACATCCTGAGTTCCTCAAGCTACAATAATCTGGGTTTATTTCTACCCTGTCATTACCTTCAATATATGCATTTCTGGCCAGGAACCTGTCTGAGAGGAGCCTGACACTTGGGCCCCCTTGTTCGGTTTTGTTTCTCTGTAACATGTTTTTGGGCCTCTAGGACTGTGCTTCTGAAGAGTTCCCTGTCGATAACTTTACTTAGTCTTTGACCTTAGTCATGTGTTATGGATGAGATCCCTTTATTTTGTCATTTTAAAGGGAAGTAAGTCTTGTTCAATACTGTAGGCAGCACCTACCCTTTCATAACCAAGGGTCTGGGTAATTTCCCATAATCCTTTTGATTTTGCTTTCCTAAAAGTTCATAAACATAGGAAAGTAAAATTTTATAATATCCATTAAAATTATAACTGTCTTTCTAATTTTAAAATAGGATCCTAGAAAATTGTAAGAGTTTATGTCACCTTCAAAGAGAAGGAGAGGAAAAATCACTAGTTATGTAGACTTAATGTTTTTAATTAGCTTAACTCCCTGTAAAAGCCACATGGGAAGAACCATAAATCAAAAAAAAGGTTGCCTTCCCTGCCATTGATTTTGTCAAGATAAAATGTTGTTAGTGTAATTGGTTTGAGAACTGCAGAGTGTACAGAATGGATTGGAAGGCCATGACATCCTGTCAGTGTCCTGACTGTCCGGGATGTCCTCATCCTCAGGGAAGATTGATCAGACCCTAATCGGAGTGCCCTAAATTGTGTCTAGTGGAGATCTTTGTCTTTTCCCTTGATGTTGTCAATACTTACTGTAATAGATTAACAACAACCATCATTATCATCAGCAAGTGTTTTCTGTTTTTCACTGAAAGCTCTGCTGAATAGTTCAGGTTGGAATATATTTTTCATCAAGATAAACTAGATTGAGAGCTTCTGATATTATGTACTATATTCAATGATAAAATGATCAAAAAGATTCAATGACAGAAAATAGCTCAATGAAAAAATGTGGGTACAACTCAAAGTTTAAAGCTAAAATTTTCAAAGCAGATTTCTGGTCATCCCATCATTTGAGTCCTTTTGTTTCAGAAAATTGAGCAGAACAAAACTTAATTACAAAAAAAAAACTATACAAACTGAAAAAGAAAATTAACGGTTTCTTCAGCTATCACGAATATTATTTTAATGTTATATTATTTGACTGGCACATAGACTAGCATTTTATTTTTACACATGTATATAAAAATCTTCAATTTATAAACTATGCTTTTGGAACCAAAGTAAAACACTTTCTTAGCATATCGTATTCTAATTGTTATGCAAAGATCTTGAAACAAATACTTTTCACTGTGTCTTATTATTTCTCATGATAATTATTCATGTAGTTTCAAAAATAATTCTTTCAACTTCTTAGCAAAGTATGTATAGACAAATTATGCAGGTTCCATAGTTGGGTGTCATGCTGGAGGAATGTTTTTAATAAGACATAATAAACTTACACCATGGGGATATGGGTCCACTTTGTATGTGAAGTCACTGTCTATGAAGTGGATCAAGGAAGAGAGACCTGGCACTTCCCTTACACAGGTTTACCCTCACAGTAATGGGGAGGGTTACTTCCTGGAAGACCTCTGCTTATTTTAAGAGCTTTGCTTGGACGGAGGGAGGTGGACACTGGTGAAAGCATTGATGTTGAAGTATTGTATGCCTGAAGCCCAACTGGATATAACATTGTAATTTGCAGTGACTACATAAAAATTTAATTTAATAATTCATCTAAATGTATAGATATAGGAGAAAATGGAAAATTTGGGGGCTTGTTTTCCAAGCTTGTGTAGTAAAACAAAAGAATTGGATGTACTTAAAACTAAAATGGAGATTATAAGAATTCTCAAGAAGCTTTAATTAGCTGTCTTCAGTAGTTGTTTGATATGACAGTTATGTATTTGTGGGGAATCTCAGGAAGATTCATAAGAGTAACTAACTCTTCTGACTCTGCATATATAAATAATTAGGTTAAATATTAGACCTGCCTTTCTTTTGTATTGGCAAGAAATATCAATGGCAAAATATTCTTGCCAATCATTGGCAAAAATATTCTTTGTCAATGATTCTGACTATAATGGGAGATTATTAAAGAAAGTATTATCTAGCACCAAGAAAAACTGAAGGAGGTACATCACTTCCTACTCAGTGTTCTCTTAGGAAAGCTCATCAAGTACTTATTTAACTCACTAGTAACATATACTTGTAACATCTCTAGTAACTTGTTATTACTATTGAATTTGGCTCAGAAACATATCATGTTCAGTAGGAAATTTTTAGACACCTAGTAGAATGTAGAACAAAGTGTGCTGTGATGTTTTACTTTCAACATATCAACATTTTCAGTTGTGGTACCCCACATACTGGCTGGTCCCCAGTAGAAGCTTCAAACATCCAAAAGAGACAACAGTATCTATAAAAAAATAGCAATGGTGTCTAATGTGGTCATGGTGGCATTTCACACAGTGTGAGTAACATTTGGAGGAGAAAGTTTGTGGGAGTTGGGAAGAGAATTAAATTTAGTTACAGATGCATTGGTTATTAGCGCTTGCTAGAAGGAAAAGACATAGATACTGCTTTAATTATGCCTCTTGCATATCATTATGCTGAAATCTACTTTTGACAGAAGCTCCCTGGAGAAGGAATGAAGGACAACTATTTCGAGTGTTATTGTAAATTGCAAAGACATGTCTTGCTCTCAACAATGTGCCAGTGACGTGATGTTATTCTTTTAGGGAAGTCGGAGGCCTGAATGTTTTGGTCTCTAGGGACCATCCCTTTCTCTGGGTGTCACAGAACACATAAAGGCACTCAACACAGGCTTCTGAAAAGAAATTCAAATCTGCTCAAAAGAATAAACATTGAGGCCACTGACAACTTCATTTCCCTGGCCTCTGGTTGCCATGTGAGAGGAATTTTACTAGAATAATCCCTCGTATCTAGTTCCCTTTTCAAATCCTTCCTAGAAGAGAGGAACAATTTAACTGATTCATCATTACACTTTCCAGTGGCTAGTTTTCCAGTTAGTGAACTTTACTACTGATAAAAAATTAATCTGATGTGCAAAAGGTCAGAGTAAAACAGATACAGCTTTTAATTAGTTCAAACCTACGAGGCATCTGGTATTGCCTGGAAAAGAAAAAGGTGCCATTGGTGACATTTTAGCCCTGTGGCAAAATTCAGCAAGAGACCCCAGCTGACATGATTGTCATATCTGCTTCATGCATGAGTCAGAATTTTGTAGTGGACAAAATTAGGAATAGCTAGAGAATTTATTGTTTTCCGTGTGTGTGTATGGGGTGTGTGTGTGTGTGCATGCGTACATGTGTGTGAGCCCAAATATGTATGTCTGTTTCAAAGAGAAGCTCCTCATGTGTAGTTTGATGACAGTGATTGGCATTGCTTTCCACAGAGGTGGATGGTGTTTTCTTAAAAGACAATGTAAGTGACAAGGCAGTAATTGACAATGTGTCAATCAACAATTGATAAACTTTATTGTTCTTACAGAAAATATGAAAATACATATTTTATGTTTATAAAATTGCTAATACATATATATTTACATATATACCATATTTATTATATACTCAATAATTTTGTATATGTAAAAATATGCTCTATCAAATTTCAGACGCAAAAATGTAGAACCAATTGAATAATGAATTTCCCATTTATTCATAACCTAGACCAGTAGTTATCTACTCATGGTCAAGATTTTTCAGTATCCTACTCATTCCCATTCACTTTTACTGGCTATAATTGCAAAAAAAATTGTGTTATTTTATTTGTAATATATCAGTGTTTGTTTTTAGAAGGTGTCAACTCCTGTTTTAAATATAATCACGGTATTATTATCTCACTATGTCAAATTAAAATGAGTAATGACAATACTTTAAACTAAGCTTAATCTTATTTTATATTGCCTTTCTCCTAGGTCAAACTTCGTTTCCCATAACACTAACATAACCACAGTTTTCTTTGTCCTCAAAGGTGACTTTTATAGTTCTTGTATCTGTTAGAGAAAATGGGATGTAAACAGGTTAATTGTATTTATTTGGGGAGGGTATTGTAAGGAACCATACTTGCTCACATGCAGGATTTAGTGTAATTTCATGCTTAGGGCTCACAACTGCAGTGCTCGAGAGAATGAACTGGAGTCAGTTACATGCACAGCAAGAGCTCTAACAACTATGTATGTTTCTGACCTAGGATCATTTTACTTTTTGATTGGATGTTTAAGGTCATCTTAAATTTAAATTTTCTTTTGTAATTATATAAATGCATAATTATGTAACTACATAAAATATTTACATAGTTCTGAAATAAAATCTGATAAACACTATGTCTCATCTGGGGGTCATTTACTCCCATTGTTGAACTCAGGATATTCTAATGGGATCACAAGTGAAAATAGTGTAAATGGTGTTTCATGATAAGCGTCAGGAGCTAACTGGTGGAGCAGGAGAGGCCACAGGAAGGAAATAAGATTGCAAGAGGGAAATGGTCATTAACAGGCTGAGAGACAATGACATAAATGACCATTATCTATATTTTTTCTTCTGGAGTATTGTGGGGGAGCTCCGTCGGGGTCCCCCAACAGTGCCGGGAAGCGACTTCCCTTCTACCTCCGAAGCAGGCGAGGAATGATGAAGACTCAGGAATCCGATGCAGTTTTAAAAGGGCTTTACTATTACAGGTTCCAATATACAATCCAAGAGCAGGGAAAACCTCCGGACTCTGTGTTCCCAGCTAGGCCCCAGCCAGGTGCAGGCCAAGATGGCTGCCACTACGTGTTGAGGCCCAACAGAGAGTGGAGAGGACAGAGAAGCAAAACGCCAAGGGAAGCTGAAATGGCAAAAGGGGAAAAAAAGAGAGCTTCTTTCTTCTTGCAGCTTATCTTATAGCCAGAAATCTGCCCAAACTCCCCAGGCCAGCCCATTCTGGGCTGGGCTATCTAGAGATGAAAATTCAAAGCCTCCCAGCAGAGCTGGGAGGAGCTGCAAGCCAAATGTAAACTTCTCCTGGCAGGGTCAAATGTCCTCAGGTAATTTCTCCCAGCACCTCACCCAATGTCTTTTTATATGCTAATGTCTTGAGCCAAGATCCACCTGGAAAAACCTCCATAGGGTAGAGAAAGGGCCACTTAGAGGAGTCCTGCAACAGAGCATAACTTTATTCTTATTTAGATTATTCTTTATTACTGTTGTGATTTAACACCAATGTATAAGCATACCCTGGTACAGTTAAGTAGTAGTGCTCTATACATACTTTTCTATTTTTTCATTTAATAAAGTCCAGAGATTGATCTATAGAATATTAAGAACAAATTGATATTCTTCTGATATGGGTATTATTTTATTATGTTATTATACCACAGCCACCCCGGCAGAACCTCGCAAGAAGCCAGAGGAACCCCCACACCATGAGGGTTGCCATTTTCCACATCCGACTCCCCACTCGTCAGAGGTCCACCCAGCAGAAAAGGTGATCTTTCCCCATTTCGCGGTTCATCAATAAATGCACAAGATGAGAGGCAATACCAGAGTATCCCACCCACACGGCAGAGTCTGGCAAGCTATCTGTGTGGTATTTGATATGCCAAATACTAGTAATGATTATAGACCTCATTCCCATGACCTGATGGAATGGTTTGAGGCTCCTTATGTTCCTGGATCGAGCAGATGCCCTTGGGTTACTCTACCGTGTGACAGGACGTATGAGATGTTACTGGTGCCCACTCGAGCAAATCCATGAACAATGGAAAGACAATTGATACAAGTGATTATACCACAGTTTATTTAATATACCCACTAATGTTATGGTATCAATTCTCACTTCAGACATATTTTGATAAAAAATTCAAATACAAATCCTTGGCACCTGTGACCATAGACATTAAACTTTTCATTTGTCATTAGATTAACATGCTGTGATATATTAGGAAGATTCTAATCCAATATTATCAGTATCCTTTTGTTTATTCACTTAATTTTGTTCATTTGTTTTTGCTTTTTGGGTAACACCTGGTGATGCACAGGGGCTGACCCTGGCTCTGCACTCCTGGCTCTGGCCATATGGGATGCCAGGGATCGAACCCAGGTAGGCCGTATGCAAGACAAATGCCCTATCTTTGGTTTTATCACCCCGTCCCCCAGTATACTTTTTATTTTGGGTCACATCCAGCAACGCTCAGGGGTTACTCCCTGGCTCTTCACTCAGAAATTACTCCTGGTGGTGCTCGGGGGACCATATGGAACACCGGGGATGGAACCCGGCTTGGCTGTGAGCAAGGCAAACACCCTACCTGCTATGCTGTAGCTCCAGCCCCAGTCCCAGTGTCCTTTTTTTTTTTTTTTAATATTTTATTACACCAACATGTGATATACAATTACAAAGATGTTCATGTTTGGGTTTCAGTCACACTGTCCTCCAGCACCCATCCCTCCACCAGTGCCCATCTCCCACCACCAATGTCCCCAATTCCCTCCCCCCCTCCCCAGCCCGCCTCCATGGCAAGTTCTTTATCTCTTCTCTCTCTCTCTTTCTCTCTCTCTTCTCCTACACATCGTGGATTGCAATACATACATTTAGAGATCATCATGCATATCTTTTCTCCTATATTCAATGCTCAGTTCTAGGCTGGCATCATCACTTTTGACAAATAGTAGCACACTGCTCCCCTCTCTGTCCCACCTACCCTCAGATTCCCACATGTCCGTGGTAGATTCCACCTTTTCTCCTTTTTTTTAATTGAAAGATGCTCATGTAGAGTCCCGGCTCCACAGGGTTCCACCATGCACCCTCCACCCAAACCCATCTCCCATCACCAACATCCCGTCTACCTCCCTGCTCCCGCACCCCAACCACCCAGCGGGTTCTATATGTCATCTCCTTCCTCTGTATATCTCCCTCCCAGCAAACTTTCCTGCTCTTCGTGGAATGCAGTACACCAAATAACATCACTGTTTCACCATCCTAGTGGCCATGCGCCGCTTATGCCGCGCCAGTGTCCTTTTTAAAAGTAGAGACACACACAGGAAAAAGAGAAAGTTGTAAAAATAAAGGGAAAATGAGGCTGATGTATGTAGAAGCAAGTCATATCAAGAATTGCTGGCAAACAACACCAGAAGATAGAGGCAAGTAAAGATCCATCCCTATATGCTCCAGAACAGCAGACTTACAACCTTCCTAACTATAACACAGTATGCTTCTATTATATATATATATATATATATATATATATATATATATATATATATATATATATATATATATAGCTGTATATACCGAGTGGGAATTTGTTGCAGCAATACTAGAAAACAAAATATATCCATTAACAAACATTGGGGAAAAGTTTAGTCTCTTGCTATTGTAAATAAGACTGCTGTGATAATTGTATCATTTTGTATTCTTGCCATAACATTTTAGAATCTTAGAAGTGAGATGTCTAGTTAAATCATAAACATATATGTCATGTTGGAAGATCTTGTCTTCTCCTGAAATTCTGTTTTGTTTTGTTCTATTTTGGAACCACACCAGATGGTGCTCAGGGGCCACTCCCAGCTTGGTGATAGGGTACAATGTGGTACCAGGAAATGAACCTGCATGCAAAGTGTGTGTTCAGCCTTTTGAGCTATCTTTCTAGTCCCAGAAGTCTGCATCAGATTCCTTCAGAGGGATGGTGATTGCATTCCAATAAGGATTTTCAAAAGTACCTATTTCATCGCTCTTAAAAATTTGCCATTTTGATAGGTTAAAAAGGTTTTCAGTGTGCTTTAAATTTTGGGGTGATTGTATTAGTTAGTCTAATTTTTATATAGTGAACAGCCATGTTTGGGTAAATTATTTGTTCATCTATTTAGCATATTTTATGTACGAATAAATGCCTTCCTTTTCTTTTACTGAAGTGTCTTAATATTATGATTATTTGTTATTTAAGTTATATTGCAAATATTTTCAGTTTGTCTTTTGCTCCCTTCATTATGGTATTGTTATTTATTTATTGTTATTCTTAAAGCTTTTGTGTTTTTTAGAAATTGAATCTTGGCTTATAACATGCTTATAATTCTGTCATCAAACTAATAGAGAATATTTTTAAAAAGTCACTTGAGCTTTTAAAAACTTTGTGAACATTTGATTCAACAACTGAAGTTGATTTTGAGATGTCTTACATAATTTTGAGAGATAATTGCAAGTTCTATGGCCTATATCAAGAATATCAGGTAAGTTAAATGATTTTCACAAAGATTAAAAATACTTGAATTCTTGTCCATGCTTCGTATGACGTTTCAGATTTTCTACCAGTAAGAAACAAATTATCAGAAATTTTTAAATACATTTGTTTTTAATACATTCAATTAAAATTTAAATATATAATGTATAAGTATTAATAACTCAATTTTTTAATCGAATGCTCAACATTTATTTGATATGGAACTTATAATCACATACCCTCTCCCATATGAATTTGTCATGCAAAACTAATCTATTTTATCCACACCATCCTAGCACTTAAGTTTCATAAACTTGAGCATTGTGCTTCTCTGTAAAAAAGAAATGGCTGGAATAAAAGTTTTTTGAATACTAATTCCAACTCTGAAAAAATACTGATTTACTTCTGAGACAAGACTTTTTAGAAATCTTTTGAACCAATTTTTGTCTCATTGTTTTTTGTGTCTCATTGTTAATACTTTCTATTGGTACAAAATATATTTAGACATATGTTAATTAATAAAACAGCTTAATGTTTTACTGGCCAGCCCCTCATCATTAAATACTAAGTGATCTGAGTATACAGTTACAATGAATCAGGTATCACAAGAGTGCATCTGAAGAGGAAGGGACAGAGATGGAATTACTGAGGTGTCTCGACATGTATTTTTCTATATAGCTGTCAGAGCAGTTCCCAAGTTGAGTTATGAAGTGTCTCTTTCCTCCCTCTAGGAGGCAAAGAGACAGAGTACAGATTCTCCACATTGATACTTTTATTAATAACTTCCAATGTTCAATTTGGTGACAAAATTTCCATTACTGTTCACTTGGGATAAAACTGTTCCATTGCATTACTTTTTTTCTGTCATACAATTATATTTAAAAAAAATTATTGCTGCCACATATTATAGTGTTTAAGGTGCTTGACTTGCATGTGGTTGACCTGGATTCAAACCCTACTACTTGAGTCTTCCAAGTGTGATACCTGAGCACAGAACTAAAAGTAAGCCTCAAGTACTGCTGGCTGAGTATGTCTCAGGCATGTTTTAGGATCTTTTTTTTTTTTAATTTTTTATTATACCACCGTGAGACATACAATTACAAAGGTGTTCACTATTGGTTCTTGGTAATACAGCATTCCAGCACCCATCCCTCCACCAGTGCCCCCATTTCCACCACCAATGTACCCCACCCCTCCCACCCACCCCCCAGGCTGCCTCAACAGCAGGCAGCCCTGTTTCCTCTCTTTCTCTCTCTGTCTCTCTCTCTGTCTCTGCATCTCTCTCCCTCTTCTTTTACACATTGTGGCTAGCCCTGCAGATATTTAGAGTTTATCACTTAAGTCTCTTTGTGTATATCCAATGGTGAGTTTTAATCTGCCATTACCATTTCACACATTTAGTAAAATCTATTTATATCATATTAATGAATGCAGTCATTCTATATCTGTCCTTTTCCTTCTGACTAATTTCACTCAGCATGATAGTCTCCATGTCCATCCATTTGCAGGTACATTTCATTTCATCTTTTCTGACAGCTGCATAGTATTCCATAGTGTAGATGAACCGCAGTTTCCTTAGCCAGTCCTCTGTTCTCGGGCATTTAGGTTGTTTCCAGATTCTAGCTATAGTGAATAGCGCAGAGATGAATAAAGAAGTACAGATAGTGTTTCTGCTATGTGTTTTTCGGTCTCTTGGGTATATTCCCAGGAGTACTATTGCTGGATCAAATGGGAGTTCAATGTCTAGTTTTCGGAGGAATGCCCAAATTGTTTTCCAAAAGGGCTGGACCAGTCGGCACTCCCACCAGCAGTGGATCATTGTCCCTTTGTCCCCACATCCACGCCAGCACTGGTTGTTCTGGCTGTTTTGGATGTATGCCAGTCTCTGTGGTGTGAGATGGTACCTCATTGTTGTTTTGATTTGCATCTCCCTGATGATTAAAGATGAAGAGCACTTTTTCATATGCCTTTTGGCCATTCGAATTTCTTCTTTTTTGGATGCTTCTGTTCATTTCTTCTCCCCATTTTTTGATGGGGTTGGCTGTTTTTTTTCTTGTGAAGGGCTACCAGTGCCTGATATATCCTGGATATTAACCCCTTGTCAGATGGATATTGGGTGAATATCCTTTTCCACTCTGTGGATTGTCTTTGTGTCTTGGTCACTGTTTCTTTTGAGGTGCAGAAGCTTTTCAATTTGATATAATCCCATTTGTTTATCTCTGCTTCCATTTTCTTGGTCAGTGGTGTGTCGTCTTTAAAGATACTTTTAGTTTCGATGTCGTAGAGCGTTTCTTCTATGTTCTCTTCAATGTACCTTATAGATTCTTGTCTGATGTTGAGATCTATAATCCATTTTGATCTGACTTTTTGTGCATGGCGTTAAAAGGAGGTCTAAGTTCATTTTTTTACACGTAGCTGCTCAGTTTTCCCAGCACCATTTGTTGAAGAGGCTTTCTTTGCTCCACTTAATATTTTTTGCTCCTTTATCGAAGATTAAGTGGTTGTATATTTGAGAATGTGTTCCAGGATATTCAGTTCTATTCCATAGGTCTACGGGTCTGTCTCTATACCAATACCACACTGTCTTAATGACGACTGCTATGTAGTAGAGCTTAAGGTTGGGGAAAGTGATACCTCCCATCTTCTTTTTCCCAAGGATTGCTTTAGCTATTCGTGGGGGTTTATTATTCCATACAAATTTCAGGAGTGTTTGTTCAATTTCTTTGAAGAACATCATGGGTATCTTTATAGGGACCGCATTGAATCTGTATAAAGCTCTAGGGAGTATTACCATTTTGATAATGTTAATCCTTCCAATCCATGAGCAAGGAATGTGTCTCCATTTCTTCAGGTCTTCTTTTATTTCCTGAAGTAACGTTTTGTAGTTTTCTTTGTAGAGATCCTTTACATTCTTTGTCAAACTGATTCCTAGGTATTTGATTTTCTGTGGCACAATTGTGAATGGGATAGTTTCTTTAATGTCCCTTTCTTCTCTTTTGCTGTTTGCATATAGGAAGCCATTGACTTTTTGGGTATTGATTTTGTACCCTGCCACTCTACTATAGGAATGTATTATTTCTAGGAGTCTCTTGGTAGAGAGTTTTGGGTTTTCTAGGTATAATATCATGTCATCTGCAAATAGTGACAACTTGGCTTCTTCCCTTCCTATCTGGATGCCCTTAATGTCTTTTTCTTCCCTGATTGCTATGGCAAGTACTTCCAATACTATATTGAATAGAAGTGGTGAGAGTGGGCAACCTTGTCTTGTCCCTGATCTTAAGGGGAAGGCTTTCAGTTTTTCCCCATTGAGAATGTAGGATCTTTTCTTATGCCACACTTTTAAAATATAATTAATCTGTCTTTGGTACTAAACTGTAAGCTTCAAAAACCCAGAGATCAGACTGCATTTTATTTTCAGCTAGTAAATATTTTATAAACTCTTAATTTCATGTTTGTTCTTATTGTATTCTTCATTTTGATTTATTGAGCATTATAACAAATTTAATGGTAGATTTCATATTTGTAAATTCATTCATTGGTGGTGGCTTATTTGTAATCCCTGAATGAATATACTGGACTTTGGCTATCATTCATGGAAGTACAGGTACATCAAGTGGGGAAAGGTTTGGGTCACCTGACACACATATTCCCAACTGTGTTCTAGAATAGTGAAGCCTTCTCGTTTCAGCTGTCGCTGTAAAGAGCATCTTTCCCAGGATCTATTTTCTTCCATTTTTGCAAACTCTTGCTCTTTTTGGGGGTTTATCACTCTCCAAGTTTGTTTTGTAGGTGTGCATTGATATGGGAAATTGTTCTCTTAACAAGAAACTCAGGATAGTGTCCTGGGTAATACAGTCCAAAATGTATGCCCAGGAAAGAATAGAATAAAACAATCAGGGCAGTAGATGTGAAGTGTGCCCAGGTGAGGATACAATAGGAAATTAGCATACTTAATACTTGCTGATTGTGTAGCATCTAACTGCTGATTGTGTATCCTCTAAGCCAATAGCTATGTAAATATCTGGACTCTTTTTTCTTAAGGTACCTGCTAATTGTTCTTAATGTACTATTAACAGAAACAATGGCACATGTGTCTTAAACAGGGAGCCCCATGGGGAATTATTGTGGGGTCCTGGAAGTTTATTTGCAGTCTGGAAATGCCTGCCAGTCTGGCTGTCTCATTCTTTGTGACTAACCCTGCTGTACAGACATCAAAGGTGCCAACCAGATGGCTCTATTGTGGCAAATCACTACACATTAGGGTCGTTAGTACACATGACTATTTCTCTACCTATAAAATAATGACTATGAGACTCAAACTCAGAAGATCTCAATGGGGTTCTAATTCAGAGCTTAATGTAAATGAATATGAAAGTATTGTCTAGACAGTGATTATTATTGATGATAGGGGTGCGATATCTTCAGTCAGGGCCTACACACCAGCTTTGGCTCAAGGTGAAATCACTGAGAAGCTGACTGAAGTATCTCACCTATCAGTGTCTGCCTGAGCAGCTTCCTTTATAAAATGAAGCTGCTGTCCTTTGGCCTTTACAGGCCTCTGTTAGGCGATGGTAGGTTTGAGCTCTGAAAGCATTTCAAGAAGTTGTGAATGGGTCCTAGATTGATCTTATATGCAGGAGACAGACAAGGCCATGGAATGATTTTGACTTTACTAAGTTAGCTGTAAACTGCGTCTCTGTGGAGAAAATTATCTTAAACCTCTATTGCCATTACATTCTCTTCTCTAAGACTTAAAGGTTAATAGCATTGAAACTGGGTTTTTTCCCCTGGAGCTGTTTCTGAGAATTAAAGGGTGCTTGAGAACTCTTAAGACCGGAAGGGAGAAATTTGAAGTTAAAAAAATAAAATAAATGTAGCCTGAAAAACTAACTTGGATCATTAATTTGTAAAAAAAGCAGACCTTTACAGACCTATTAAGTACATATTCAATGTCAAAACCCTTGATGTTTTATTTTGATTCATAATTTAAGAACGTGATCAAAAGGAAATGAAAGAAAAGCAACAGATTGTTAAAGCATTTTGTTTGATGAGAATAAAATTGTTCTCTTATTTTTATTAGAATACCAAGAGTTTTTTTTAAATGCTGAGAATAAACCTAGGACCTCATACATACAACGCAAAGGCCGTTTAGCTGAACAAGTTTCCCTCAAGTTCTTTTCCCCCACCCTGACACTTCCCTAATGTCCCCTTCAAATTCTTTTAAGTGACACAGAAATATTGCAACTAATTATGAAAAATCTCATGTATGTGACTCTGAGTACTAAAAATTCCCAAACTAAATAAAATAATTTTAAAGACTTATTTAATATCATCCTTGTATGTTTATGTACTGAGATTAGCTTTAGTTTTGAATAAAAATTTCACCAAGTATTGCAAGTATTTGAGTCTAAATCTGGCATCTGCATCATTAGGAATTCACCTCACTAAATAGCTGAGATGGTCATGGTTGTGGGCATATCATAATAACTAATAATATCTTGTAAAATTTCTTTATCAGAAAGTAAATAATATCAATGCAAAATCCTTATAGTAGGTTTATTTTCAAGAGACAAATATTTCATCCAGTTGCTAAAATGCACATGTTCATGCTTTTCCTTTCTTTGGGCTCCGGGCTATTCTTTCCACTTGCATAACTGTCATAGTGAGAAACAGGCTCTTTCAAATGTCTGTCTGGCTGACTCGTAAAGTCATTTTCCAGTAGCGGCATGATGACTCATCCATATGCCATGACCTTGTAAAAGTCATCTTAAGGTAGCAGTAGAACTTGACAAAATATTAACTTTACAAAAGATTTCAAGAAGCTCAAGTATAACTCTTCAGCTTGGTGTTCTGCTTACTTTCAAGACTAGCTTTGCTTAACAGGATATTTATTTTTTTATATGGTTCTGGCTAAAATTGTAAATAACAATGTGCACAGAAAAATACCTCTATGCATTAAAGAAAAATTACCATTTTACTATAAGCCATCAGATAGTCTGGAATATATATTTGTATATAAGTGAAAGGCTCATTACGTATGGAATTCAAAACAAAAATTTAAAAGCAGGTGTGGAGTTTTATTGTGCTGCTTTTAGATCAAGTGTTATGTTTTGAAGGCTGACTCACTAATTAATGATGTGGTTTTATTATGTCACTTAATCCAGTGCCACCATTTCTAAAATTTGTTCTAGTTCAAAATCTCGACCCTATAATAAATATGGTATGTAATATTTTGGTCAATGTCATCACTAAAGTTGGAGGGGAGAAAAGAAATATCTGATAAAGTATAAAAAATTGAAAACAAAACATCCTATTCCTTAAGCTTCACTCCAATGAATTATGAAGCTTTGTTAGAGAAATTACTGGAAAAAATATTCTTTATTAGCAATATTTTATATTATTGTCACTGTCTTCCCGTCCATCATGGATTTGCTCGAGCGGGCACCAGTAACATCTCCATATGACCTGTCTCATGCAAGTAGAGCCCAAGGGCACCTGCTCACTCCAGGAACATAAAGAGCCTCAAACCATTCCATCAGGTCATGGGAATGAGGTCTATAATTGTTACTGGTATCTGGCATTTCAAATACGACACGGGTAGCTTGCCAGGCTCTGCCGTGCGGGTAGCATACTCTTGTAGTCAGAAATAAATATTCTGTAGTCAGAAGTAAATATTTTATAGTTACCATATATGGCCCAAACTATTCAAGTTTATATAATATAGCAAACATCTGTTATAAATAAACAAATAATCAAGACAATAAATTAGAAATGGTTTTGACAACATGGTCCAAAGGACAGATATGTTCTTTGTGATAGTTATCTTAGGAAAGGATATAGACTCTGGCCCAAAATTTTTACTTGAATGTCAGTGCTGAAGACAAGTTCAGTAAAAAAATATGTGGATAGAGACTTGAAATGTAATTAAAATATTATAAATTACTGAAATATTAAAAATTGTACTCTTAGCTGGATGGTAGTATTAAAAACAATTATCCATAGAATCCATTATTTAGATTTGCTTTGGGGCAATACCCGGCAATGCTCAGGGTTTTTCTTGGCTCTGTCTGTGCTCAGAGATTACTCCTGGTAGACTCAGGGAACCATATCTGGTGCTAGGGATTGAACCAGTCAGTCACATGCAAGGCGAATGCCCTACTTAATATTCTATTTATTCAGCCCAAGTGGTATCCATCCAACATGAATCTCCAGACTTTCCCCAGATTTCCTTCATTCTGTTTACTACTAAAACTTTACTTTGGTTCATTGGACAGTTTTGGACTGTGGATGTTTGGTACTAAAGATAGTGGGTATCTGAGACTCCCCTAGGTCTCTGGAACCTTAATGCAACTTCATTAGACTGCAGGGAGTGTTGCTATTCTTGCCACTTCGAGACATGGAGATGAGAGTGAACACTACTGCAGATTCACAGAGCTCTTAGCATTCTCATTAGAGTTAGAGAACGGATATGAGAAATGTTTGTCCAATAATTGCGGCTCTCTTCTCCCTGTTGAGCAATTAGATGATGTAAATGTCTTAAATTAACATGACACCATATCCCAGTCTAAAGTGCAGGCAGTCCTTAAGACGAGAATAGTCCATTTTCACTTTCCCTTCACATAGCACAGTGCTTTACACACAGATGACACCCAACATACATTAGCTTGCTGAGTAAGCAACATATTTAATATTTCCTCTCCAACATGGAAGCTCTGCCAATGACTAGATAAAACTATTGGGTACAGGGCCAGAGTGATAGTACAGCAGGTAGGGCTTTTGCCTTGCATGCAGCCCATAGGGGTTTAATCCCCAGCATTAATGATGTTTAGGCATACAATGATCCAGCACCATACTACCTCCAGATCTCAGCATCCTCCACCAATGTCTCCAGGTCGCCTCTCTACCCAGTTTTCTCCCTCCCTAACAAACTCAATTCTGCAGGTAAATTTTTAGGGTCTATTGTTGTTGTGTGTTCCCCCAAATGGTGGGTTTAAATATTTTTTCTTTTTTTTTTTTGGTTTAAATATTTTTCAAGCTCAACATTATTTCTTTATTGTTGTTGGTTTGGGGCCACACCCGACAAAGCTCAGGGGTTACTCCTGCCTTTATACTCAAGATCGCTTCTGGCAGTTCTTGGGGGCCATAAGGGATGCTCGCACTGGGACCCAGGTGAACTGTACATAAGGTAAATGCCCTACCTGCTATATTATCTCTCTAGGCTGCTCTGCACGATTTCAAGAAAACATTTTCACACCTATATTTTGGTAGTGCTATTAACAGTAGCCAAGATCTGAAATATTCGTGTCCAAGTACAGATGAGTAGGGAAAAAAAATCTATGCTATATTTACACAACGGGATACTGCTTAACTATAAGTAAAACTAAAGTAATGCAATTTGCAGCTATGTGGAGTAAACTTAAGGCTATCATACTGAGTGAAGTCATTTGGGAACACATACAGGGTCATCTTTCTCATAGCTAGCAGAGAAGAGCCCTAGTAACTGAACAGCAAATAGCCAACAACAATAGACCCTGAAAATTCACCTGCAGAATTGAGTTTGTTAGGGAGGGAGAAGACTGCGGTAGAGAGGAGACCTGGAGACATTGATGGAGGATGCTGGGGTTCTGGTGGTAGTCTGGTGCTACATCATTGTATGCCTAAACATCATTAATTGAATTGCAAATCCTGGTGTTAAGTAAAATATTTGGAGAATAAACAAATAAATAACCTCACCTCTTACTATTTCCTACTTATGCCAGTGTGATCAAAGAGGACATGGAAATTTCAGTCAGTTTTTGTTTTCACTGTAGGTCACATAGAGTTTCTGTTTGGCAGGCCTAAAGCAGCAAATTCCTTTCCCTCAATAAACTCCCTTTTCTTTATGTGTCTTAGGGTGTGAGAACTGCCAGAATTAAATTCACTGAAAAGCAACCAGAAAGCTTTCAAAAGTCACCTGAAGAGGCCTGTCATTACTCTGAGAGAAGTACTTTTCAAAGATAGAGTTATATAAGTATATAAGAAATGTCAAATCAGATTCCAAATATTAGTTGACTTCAGACAATACATCCTGACTGCTGTACAAATTGACACATCTGGTAAACCAAAAATCAATAAGGGAACAAAAGTTACACTTTCAGGCAAAATAATAGGTTCATACCTGAAAAAAAAATAGTTGAATTGTGTGAAGGAGATATCGAATTTCAGTATTTTAAATCCCAATAATGCAAGGGAATGTGACAGAATTCAGTCCTTTCCAAAATCCCTATATGTTTTTGGTAATTTTGCTTGAGATATAACTCAGGAACCCTGTTAGTCTGCACTCTGACATAAATGGACTTCAGTCAGATAGAAAAATCACAACATTTTAAAACTATGGCTAGCTCATTTTCTAATAAAACACACTTGGGGCAGCTGCTTCATTATTAGTTCTAAGACCTTGCACCACTTAGGTTGGCCTCAATTTCATGATTTGTAATATGGAAGATATATCATAGAGAATTAAAAAAATAATCTTTATTGTGATGTAATTTGATTTTGCTATGGCTTTATCTAATGAAAATAAGTTTTTTAAATCCCTGAGAGCAGAGGAAAGAAAACAAAAAGTATAAGCTATAGAAAGAATAGGGTTTTATTCTCCCCAAATAAATACCTATTCAGGTTATTGATATGAGCTGGTTTCTATACAGATAAGCTGACCAGCTAAACTGTTGAAGTTACTAAAATTGGGAACTAGAATATTTCTTTCTTCCTTTCTTTTTTTTGTTTTTTCGGTCACACTTGGCATGTTCAGAGCTAACTCCTGGCTCTGTACCCAGGAATTATTCCTGGTGGTGCATGGTGCTTGGGAAACTATATGGGATGCTGGGGCTCAAACCCAGGTCGGCTGCATGCAAGGTAAACACCCTACCTGCTGTGCTGTCAGTCCAGCCCCCTAGAATATTTAACACCTAATTCATGCACTATTCATAGATGCAAAACAATAATTTCAGACAGGAGAAAAACTAGCAACTGGTGGTAGCTCCATGAAGGACCCAGATTTTTTAAAAATAATATTCACACTCACATCTAATGTGTGCAGTGTTACTACACCTCATCCACCACCAAAGGGCCAATATCCTTCTACCCTGGCCACTGTGTCCCTGCCCTCAGCCCCTCTGCTCCCATCTCTACCACTTCTCCCACCTCCAGTTGGTGATTTCTGGTCTCTTGTTAGAGTTAAGGGTTTGCTTTATTGTACTTGGCTTATTCCTTGCTTTGTTGTCTTCTATATTGCATATGAGGAGAAAACTGGATAAGCACTCATTAAACATTGTTTTTAGAATTAGTTCCTTTTATGTTGCTAATAGTCACACAATACTATTAGCAAGTGTAGAAGAAACACTTCAAGTACATGTGCCAAGTGGAAACCCTTATCAGATTTTTGAATTCACAAGAAGGTGTTTTCTTGGGGCGGAGATAGTCCAGCCAGTAGGGCATTTGCCTTGCACTAAGTTGACCCGATTTCCATCCCCGGCATCTCATATTGTCTCCTGAGCACTGGCAGGAGTAATTCCTGAATGCAGAGCCAGGAGTAACTCCTGAGCCAAGTGTGACCCAAAAAAGAAAAAAAAAGGTGTTTTCTTTATTTGTTTATTTAAGAGAAAAGGCTTTTTTTTCAGCAGCTATTTTCTCTAACCTGAATTCTCACCTCTCATCATATGTACTCCTGGGTATTAAAAAGAAAGTACATTATAATTATTTCCTTTAAACTTGCTTGTATTGGCCGCAATTTCACAATGTAAAATGACTAACTGCTATTGTGCATTTAGAGACTACCAGTTGATCAATTTTGGATTTTGTAGTTGTAAATAATGATCATATTCCTATTTCGACTCTTTCTTTTCTTGGTTTCTCTGGTTTCTCCAGCCTTCCAGCTCAAAGTCAGTACATTTGTCTTAACAACTTGAATCAAATAGCTCTCTTTTACATTTTCATGTGCTTATGTGCTTAGGTGTTTTTTTTTTTTCCACTTAATCACTGGACTAGTAAAAACCTTTTAAACAGCCCCTCAAAAACTCCAACCCAAACTTCCTGTGAATTTCCTTTAATCACACACCCTTTGGACTCATTAAACTTATCTGTGACAAAAGACACAGTCCAACATTTCCTCTCCAGCCGAGATTTTGGCCCAAGGCTGTGCAAAGAACTAACACTTTTGAAAACGGGCCAAACTGAGGTTTCAGCAGTGTGGACAGAGAGCTGATGAGTTGTGGGGTCATTGGGATTTTTGCAGCAGGAAGCTGGAACTATTGTGATGACATGGACACCGGATTTATAAAGTAGAGGCTGAAACAGAGCTGCAAGAGGGACTCAGACTGTGTCACAGATCCTTAAGGGACTGCTCTCTCCCCCAAGTATGGCAGCTGAGTTAAGAATGCGCATGGAAATCTTAAGCAATCAAGAAATAAGTAAGCTCAAGTCAATGAACATTTGCCAATTTCACTCCTCTTCATCTCTTTTTATTCCTATTGTTATGATTCCTTTTAAAATTGATTTTGATACATATACTAGGAACCCAAGAAAAAGGCTCAGATTTGTTGACTGTCCATTCCTAGACTTCAGGTTTTTGATTTTCCTTAAATGTTAGAACATGTGACCACCCTGTGCATGGTGCCTCTGGAATTGGTACAGTGTTATGCAGGTGAGATTCTGATTTAGCTTTGGGCAGAAGACTGCTATAAAGGGGCTAGTTCACTGCATATACAGTGCGGAAGAGATCAGCAAGTATTTTGATCTAATGAGAGCATTGTGGCATGCATGATAAATGAAATTTGTTTGATTTTATTTGAAACAATTGTTCAGCAGGATTTACAAATGTAGTGTAAGCTAAAGTTTATGTGAAACAGTAGAGTCAAAAATTTCTCTCACCCCGTTTTATTCTGGATATTATTTCCTTGAGTGTTCTGAACTCTGCAAAAAGTATAAACCACCAATTAGAAAGTGTGAGCTATTGGTTAATTTAATGCATTATTTTATTTCTATACATATCATTAAGGACTCCTGAGGTTATAATAAAAATAAACAATTTTTCCAAAATAAATATTCCAAACATAATAAAGATGCTGTCTTGTATGCTTTAAATCATAGATAGTGTCTTTTATGCTCATTTTAAGACTTGTTAAGATTCTTTGATAGAAATAAACCCGCTAGAAATGATACATTTGAGTGAATTTAATAATATTTGATTTTATTTCTAGTATAAACTAATTTTCTGTAGCAATTAATATGGGGAGAATGAAAGAATAACAATGTAGAGTTATCTAATAACTTTTTTTTAGACAAAGACAAAGGTCTGCAGGGTTGAAAAAATCAGAAATCAGAAAATGAATTATGAGTTTTCATAGCTGCTCAAAGTCTAATAAGTTTGAATAAAGTAGAAATTTTGCACCCTCTTCCCTCAGCAATATTTTCATACCCAAATATCTTCTTCAATCTTGGGCCTCTGTAGTTCTATAGGAGATGAGTTGCCCGTACTTCTGGTCCAGGAAAACCTCAACCAAAACTGTCCCAGTGAGATTCTGCCTCCTGGCTTAGACTGTTTAAACCAGTACTGAGCAGGTGACCTCAACTGTCCCAAAACTTTTCCTAGAATGCTGAGTCAAGGATAACTTTTTCCACTGCAGGCACAAATAATAAAGACAATGCAGGGAGCTGTTGGCAGACTTCTCAGGACCATCAGGTGATGTTCTGCCAAAATAAAATAAGATGGAAGAAGTGAAACTTTAAGAGGGTGATATTTCAGTATTTGCTCTGCATTTTAAGTCAATAGATTAAATTTTGTTTAATATAATTTAGTATATATTTAAAGCAGTAGTATAAACTTTAGTATTTGTTTTAGAATGGTAAAATACAATGTAAATATATTTTAAAAAATTGCCCTCCTGAGGAATTTTTTATTTCACAAATCAATATAAACACACTCAGCTATATCGAGTTAACCTACACATTCTGATTCTTGCAACTGAAACCATTCTGTAAGTTTTTGCAATGAGTGAGTCTTTGTAACAGTCTTGGACACTGCCCTCTCTCTGTTCTTTACTTTAACTTCTTCATTACTATCTTGACCTCACAGAGACAGCCAGAGTGCAGCTGGTTAGAATCTCCGGGTCACTGCTTCATGGAGAGAGAGCAGAGAGCCTCGCAGAAGATCCTCATGACGGTTCAGAAACTATGCAGCAGAAATGGCATAAATCTCAAAGTATTCATGTCCCTAACGCTGGACACACTGATGGACCCATCTGCAGGGAAGGAGCAGCCAAAAAGAGAAAATTGAGAAACAATCTGATGAGGAGCTGGAGGAAAATCAGGAAACAAAAGATTTGGAAATAAAATAAGTTTCAAAAGAAAAGAGTAAATCCAATTTCTCGAGTTCTCAGTTAAGGAGAAACCCCAGTCCTCAAAGACATTGCAACTGTGCTAAGTCTTTCACACTGGGACCTTTATCCTGTCCCCACCCACTGGCAGGGGCCCTAAAGCAAATGCGGGGATTCTCTGGAGGGTGATTTGTGTCATCTCAGTGTTGCCCTTCCTTGTGATGTAGGCAGGCAGACATTCCCTGCAAGGCAAGGAACTGTCGCCATTAGGCTATCACCTTTTGGAACCAGGAATGAAGACTTGATAAGACCCATTAATCAACAATAGACTCTGAGGAAGCTGGGTCCACTTCTTCACACAGCCCCTCAACCTCCCCCCCCCCCACCCCCACCCCCATCAACCTTTGATGGCCCAGCAAAAAGATTCCAGAGCATTCCAGCCCAAGGGGATAAAAGCCCCCTTTGGAAATCAGTCTGGGCTCTCTCTCTGCCTCTGGAGCAGCCAGCATCTTCCCTCTTGAGATGTGTACTTTCTCTTTCCCTACTCCTTTCCCCGTCCTAATCCCTCCTTAATAAAATCTGTTTTACTTCACTGCTCGTCAACTCCTGAAAATTCTCTTTCTGCGAGGAAGACAAGAACCCTGAGGAAACCCTGGGTAAGGCCTAGGACTGACTTTCCTTTCCTGCAAAAAGCAATTCCTCGCCTGAGTCCATGGCTCCCGGAGAAATCTCGGATGGTGGGGATCAACTCCATGCCTAGAGATCAAGCAGACATCAGGTGTGGCTTGATGGCCACTCGGGTTGGTGGGGCTCAGGCCCATGCCGTGCTGGGGCTCATCGCAGACTTTATCAGTCCTCAGCCTGCACAGCGGATCCCAGGCAGCAGAGGCAGCTGGGGAGAAAGCGACCATCTCTCTCCCCCTTCTGGCCTCACATAAGCCTCCCGTGGGGCCCACCTGCATCACTTGCACAAGACTGAGGAAGACCAATTAAAAAAGCAGGGAGGGGCCGGAGCAATAGTCCAGCAGGTAGGGTGTTTGCCTTGCACGCGGCCAGCACCCCCCAGGTTCAATCCCCGGCATCCCATATGGTCCCCGAGCACTGCCAGGAGTGATTCCTGAGTGCAGAGCCAGGAGTGACCCCTGAACATAGCCGGGTGTGACCCAAAAGCCAAAAAAAAAAAAAAAAAAAAAGCAGGGAGAGCAAAGAAGAAAAAAGTGGAGAGAGGAAAGTCAGTCTTCATAGGCACCAAAGCAGATTTGCTAAGCATCAGAACATGTGGGGTCTTTCTACCTTCATGCAAAAGCTCAGGTTATCTTATTCTTATTCTTCAACTTTGAGTACTGTACAGTTTTTCTAGCTGTTGGAGAAGACTTATTTGTTGGAGTTTCACTGTTTAATGGTCTGGGCTTATTTTGGAAAAAAAAATTATGACCTTTGTTATGCTGCATTTCATGTGAAAAAAAAGATTCTTATTCTTCACTCCCAGGAAATGGAAGCACATGATTAAATTATAAAATACTGTTGTTTTATTCCAATAGAACGGCTTTTCTTGAACAGTTTGCTTGGCTTATTTTGAGAAAATGATCCTATAAAATGTGTCAATTTTAGGACAAGGAAGGAGATAGTAATTAGTTTTAAACTTTCTTTAGTGAAGTAGTGTTGTGGCTACTAAAAGAAATACAATATATAGATTAAAATTGCTTTGGGGAAAATGATATGGAAAATATTCTTAATTTAGAAAAAGCAAGGAAATAAAGAAATGTAAAGAAAACTAATGGCAAGTACACAAAAAGATTAAAACATAATTAAATATATTGGCAATTGTAGTAATCATGAATAAATTAAACTTCTCAGTTCAGAGACAATAATTATGAAATTGGGTTTTAATAGTTTGAGTTATATAATGTTTGTGAAATATAGACAAAATGACAAAGATTCGTAGTGGAGAAATTAATTTTAAAAACAGAAACAATTTCTAGATAATTGTCTAACACCATTATGATAATCTATAAGAACAATGCCTGGGATAGAAAGACTTGTTATGTAACCACAAATGAACATTTGCTAAGAAAGCATAGACTTCTTAGATGTATATACATTAACTTATTCTCAGGATATGTGAAATTTGGGATTACTGAAAAAAAAAGATAAGAAAAGAAATTATGATGAATGAGATATTTTAGACCTATCTCCTGGAAATAATTGATTTAACACAATAAATTTTAAAATTATTCAAATTGCAGGACATTAAAATTTTCTATGAAAATAACTTAGATTAAGGCATTAATATACCCATGAGAGAAAAACAATGTTTCTGAGCTTTAGTGAACCTTAATATTCTAGAAGAACTTCTCCAATCTTTCTAATTGTGTCCCAAGAGCTGATATTCTCTAGACCAGTTGACTGAAGTAAAAGGGTTAAGTACACGGCTGTCACAGCTTCAGAATTTCCATACTCCATTTGTCTGGACCTAGTCTCCCAGGAAAGGTTGGGAAGGAAGAAGCTGTGTCAGAGAAATAGTCCTGTGTGACTCTTTTCATTAAAAGAATATATGCTTTTAATTAGTTTGTATTTTTATTTCTTTGATGATTAGCAATTAGTAGGGGCAAAATAAATTCCACTTCCCAATAATACGAGTCATTAGTACTTCTTGTGTTCTCTGAGACCCTTCTGTGTCTCAGCACAATTGGAGTTCTGTGCATAGACTTGGAACATTCATATTTCTCTTACTTTTCTGCTGAATTTTTTTTGAAGACAAGCAACAGATATCTACCTGTGGTAAAAATCTAGTGGTACATTCAGAGCATCTGAATATTTTATAAAAATACAATTTTAGATTCCACAGTGTTCTGAAACAAAATAGAGATTAGTTGTAAAATATCTGATTATTAAACACTTTAAGTTACTATGATGTAGTAGTCAGCTGACTGGAATTTAACTACTGATTTGGTCAAATGACCTCAATTGATCAGATACATTAGTTTTAATTCTAATTTTGAAGCTTTATGGAAATAACAATTTTGATAACCCCATAGTGTCTTCCCCAATTGTGGCTTGTTTTCTAAATTTGAAAATGAATTTGTAATTATACTCTGGCTCACCTACCAACCAGACAGAATTTTTGGAAGATGACTAGGAATAGCTTGGAACTTCACACTGAAACCACAACTATTTCATTTCTTTACAAATTTCCTCTCTTCTAAAGAAACTTAACTGTTTATCTTAAGCTTTGGAGAGAATACAAATTTTCCATGACTATTTTTGAGTCAAGGAAACCTCAGTTTCCTCATCCTATAGCAGAAATGATGTGGCTTCCAAACTCATGTCTACCACAAAAGGGCAAAGTACTTACATAATTATTTTATTATAGAATATAGTTATAAATTTATATCAGAAAAGCACAAATATTATATGGTATATAAACATATATGTATAGTTTACTGCGTATATATTTTAACTTTAGATGGCAGGGACTGGGTGTACTGTATTCTGCAGTGGAAAAAATTCACAGATATAATCATCTGCATAAAGATTCAACAACATGATAAAATTAGATGTGTCTTTTACATAAGATGTCATTTGGAATGATTGGTTTCTGAATCTTAACCTTTAGGTTGCAAAATCTTATAATTGCTGAAGAGATAATAGGATGACTTCTCAGCTGTCAATTTACCACACATCCACTGTTTTTGCATTTATACTTACGGAAAGACAAGAGGATGCAAGAATTACATACAGTAAATCGCAGAGTTTTATAGCTAATCGTTGCTATGGAAAAGAACAAGGCAAATAATATAAGCAAGAGGTAATCCTTCTGAGCTAAGATTTTAAAGAAGAAAGACAAGCATTATGAAGATTACCATTACTAGAGGGCACAATATCCAAACAAAGAATTAAGGAATTTTGCCTGAAGGTTTCAGTTACAAGTCACCAAGCAGTAACACATACCAGAATGGCATCTTTCAAAAAGCGGATATAAGGATAAAACGCATCACCCATTTTGAGGTGCAAATTCTGAACACAGATGCCAAGCCCAGACGGAGTTCTGTGCATAGACTTACAGCTTTGCCATTTATAAAACTGAGCCATCAGATGAAAATAAGATCTAAATGTTGTTTTTCTTCCAAGTAAAACTCAGGGGTTGAGAAATAAATCTGTCATTTTGCTTTGAAACTGAAATCTGTAAATTGCAAAACCTGAGACCAGTTGCCTCTCCTCATTTTCTATCTTTATGTTCTTATATAACAGCAAGGTTTCCCAGGAATAGAAGATACAATTTTCACATCAAAGGTAAGAGTAACATTCCTGCAAATTTGAAAAGTTTCTTCCTCTGAGGAAGAATAGCAGTGTCTGTTGGCAATTACCCAGCAGTATTTCTACTGTAAAAGTTGGCGATAGGATGAGATTCAATGAATAAAGAACAGTATATAATGGCAACAAAATGTCTCAGAAATGGTAATTCATAATCTACACTTTACCCAATAGCATGTGATGGTTTTTAAATTTTTTTAGAAAAAATAATATTTATTTAGTCACTTATTCATTAGTTTGACATTCTTATCTAATGTCAGTGTATTATATACAATGTTATTTCCTGATGACAGATAGCCAAGTCCCTGCTTTCAAAGAGATAATTTCAAAATAATAATAACACTGACTGTTATTATTATTGTTTGCTATAAAATATGACAAGTGTTCTACTTAAGATAAGAATGATCCTAAGGAAATTAAAATACTAAATTCTACTCAAGATAGAGTAGGGTAATTAAGGTGGATGGAAAAAGCAGTACAGTAGAAATCATACTGATTGGAATAGAAGAGCACAAGCTTCTAATAACAACTAATATGTTCTTTGTTCTCATTTGGAAAGAAATTTAGTGTTCAGAAATTACATATAGTAGACATATAGAAGACAGCACGTTGTAAGTGTGAAGATGTTTGATTAAGGGAAAATTATCTTCAAATAGATGACCAGATTTCAAATTTTTATCAACACTATAATAAGAAAGAAAAACATTGTGATGAAATTATTAACTTTCTTGGGCTGAAGTGATACCATAGTGGGAAGGGCATTAGCCTTGCATGCAACCAACCAGGTTTGATACCCAGCACACATATGGTCCCCCAAGTACTTCAGGAGTGATTATTTGGCACGGAGCCAGGACTAACACATGAGCACTGGTGGTTGCTGGGTGTGGCCCAAAATAAAACAAAATTATTAGCTTTCAGTTCAAGTAATCAGATGTTGATTTCAAAAGTCAATTTTCAGTAAAGAGAATATTGTATTAGACCTGTCCTTATTTTTGTCCTCTGAATTTGACCATTTATCAACTTCCTGATCACTGTGTTCCCGTTCATCATCAATTTGCATGAGTTGGCACCAGTAACATTTCCATATGTCTTGTCTCATGCTAGTAGAGCCCAAGGGCATCTGCTTGCTCCAGGAACATTCCATCAGCCACAAACCATTCCATCAGGTCATTGGAATGAGGTCTATAATTGTTACTGGTATTTGGCTTATCAAATACAACATGGTAGCTTGCCAGGCTCTGCCGTGTGGGTGGCATACTTTTGTAGTCACCTCTGATCTCCAGCATTTATTGATGAACCACTCAGCCGCAAGCAGTGATAGGCTGTGATAGGCTCTTCTGCTGGGTGGAGTTCTGACAAGAGGGAAGTCCGGATGTGGAAAATGGCGGGCCCTCATGGAGTGGGGTGGTCATCTGGCTTCTTGTGAGGCTCTTCTGGGGTGGGGGGCTAGGGCTAGAACCCACCATCCCTCCCGGTGCCTCGAGTGGCTGGGCACAGGGAGAGCTGGTAGCAGCTCTGCCCCATGTCTGTGAGTCTGAGCTTCCTGATACTAGCATAAATTCTTACCTTTAAAATTGTTAATAGAATTCTGTTTGCAGCTCAAGATCCAGTACTTATTTTGGAGTCTGCTAATGCAAATTTGTATACTTATTACTCTGATTTAGATACTACCTCTGATCTCAGTTCTCATAAAATCATTCTTTTTTTTTTTGCTTGTTTTTTAGGTCACACCGGCAATGCTCAGGGGCTATTCCTGGCTCTCCTCTCAGGATTACTCCTGGTGGTGCTTGGGGACCATATGGGATGCCAGGGATCGAACCTGGGTCGGCTGCATGCAAGGAAAATACCCTACCCACTGTGCTATTCCTCCCGCCCCATTTCATTCTTTCCTTACTATTATACTTGAGTATTAATTTTGAAGCAATGAACACTGATGAAATTCCTTCAATGCTGGAGGTATGTATTTGAATACTTACCTTTGCTTGGAATCTTGCTTGTGAATGGAAATGCCTCAATAGCAATGGCCATAAATCCTGATGAATAGTAAATCTCAGAGTCCCTGTCACCAACTGCCCTGGCCCCCACAACAATGCATTGAAAAAATTTTTTGTTATGGTTTACAAATACTTGATATGGATTTCTATGTGCTTCAGAATATATACCTGACAATTATGGTATTTTAGATAGAGTACTTAATTTGCAATAGTAGAAGCAAGATTTCCTTCTAATAGATTTGGTTTGTTGCTTGAAGAACATGAACTTTCTACAACAAAAAGGTAAATCACATATTACTAAATCCACACCAAGATTCTGGAAGCAACTATATTTCTCCTCTTTCAGTTTCTCCCATTATAACTTGATAAGTGGCTAGACTGTTGCTCTGATAATTTGACTTCAGTTGTTATGTTCTAGATGCTCTATATCTTTATAGGGTCTTCAACAATACAAATTATCTTTTTACCAGTTCCTGTTAAGAAACTATCTAGGAAACTCGACTCAGAAGACTTTGTTCTCTACAGGAATGCATCCATATAGGGTGGACGTCTATCCCTAGACATCTAAGAACTTCTAACTTCTGAAAGTTCTACCTCCTTGCAATGGAATCCATATGCCATGTCAACATTGTTTCACCACTGGTCCCTGTTTCTGTTAGTATTCACAGTTTTAAAATAAAATAATAAAAATAAAATAATAAGTATAACTCATTGAATACAAAGTGAAAGCCTACATTCATTATTGCAATAATTTTATCCTACTTCCATCATTTTCACTTTCTTAATTCAAAACTTGACTTGATTTTATAGAACTGGCTTGAACATTAATTTAAAGTTATAATGTAAGTCAGGGAAAATCGGAGAGACTCAGAGTTGAGCAATCTGAAGAGATTAAATTAAAGATACTTGTTTTGCCAGACATAGACCAACGATCCCTTTGATTTGCTCAATTCTCTTTCAAATGAATGATTGCTAAAATGTGAACTCATGTAACCCATTCAAATTTTGTCCATTTATGAAAAATGTCACCCATCTGCTTCTGTGAGCAAGCATTATGTTCCTAAGACATTGTGGTGTTCTGAAAGCACAAGGGACACAGTGTTTGCTTGATGCTCAATGTTTTATAAAATTGAGTATAGCACTTATCACAGTTGAATATCCTAGCTTTAGTCTTACATTGTGAATATTTATGACCTTGTTTTTTCAAATCAGTTTTAGGCTGAAGAGAAATTGAGAGGAGAGAAAGGTATAGAGATTTCCTAAACCCTCTACACAAATTCATGAAAAGTCTTCCCACAATTTATTAACTGACTGGTGTACATATGTTGCAACTGATGAACCTAACGTGATATCTTATTTTCATTCAAAGTCCACCATTTACCTATGGTTCAATCTTGGTGTTGTACCTTCTTAGGTTTAAGAAATGTAAAATGACAATTATTCATCATTGTAATGTCAATAATAGTTATATTGTCTGCTCTAAAATCCTCTGTTTTGTATATCCATTCTTCCTTTCTCCAAAACCCAACAACCAGTTCTTTTCGGTCTCTATTGCTTCTTCATTTGTAGTTGAAATTATATAACATATGTGTGTTTTTTTTAATTGAACCACTGTGAGATATACAGTTACAAGGTTGTTAATGATGGGCTTCAATCATACAATCATGCAGAGTGTTTTAACACCTTTCACTAGTGCACATTCTTCATGACCAATGTCTCTAGTTTCAATGCTGCCAGCCATATCTCACACCCAGACTGCCTCTATGGCAAGCTCTTTTCTTCTCACTCCCTTAATCACTCTTTCTCTTTCCTTCTGAGAATATGGTTTGCAATATAAGTACTGAAAGGTAGTTGTGTATATCCCTTTACCTACTCTCAGCACTCAATTCTTATCTAGAGTGATCACATACTTCCAATTATCATTGTCATAGTGGTCCCTTCTCTATCCTTACCTTGCTATCCTATCCTTGCTACTTGTGGTGGGCTTCCAACAATGGACCTGTCCAACTGGCCCTTGATCCTTTGTTTCTGTGTGGAGCCTTTTAAGATAGACTTTTTTACCTACATATCTGTTTGTCCATGTTTTCTATATCACTTGATAACCCATTTCTTTTTAATACCAAATAACTATTTTATTACATAGATTTTATCTATGTAATACATTTTATTCATTTATGCACTACATTTTGTTAATTTACTTACTTTATATCACTTTTATAGTTTCTAAGCTCTATAAATAACAAATAAAACTGCTATTAGTATGACTGGCTTTCCTGTAAACAAGTTTTCAGTAAGTTAATATCAATGGGTGTGACTGTTGGATTATAAAGTAGGATATGGTAAAGTTTTTCTGTAAATTGTCAAATTTCCAAAGTGGATGCTTCGTTTCTTCCCAGTGGCTACCCATATGTTTTTCATTCCCATGAGCTATAATAAATTCAAACCCCTGCTGTTCTGTATCTACCTCCTCAGGTTTGGCTAATAGTCAGTGTTTCAAAGGCTGTTCATTCTCATAAGTGGGTAGTGATGTCTCACTGTGTTCTAATTGGCATTTTCCAAATGACAGGATGCAGGACATTTTTTCAAATGCGTATTTGTCATCTTTGTATCTTGTTTAGGAATGTATATGATAAAAACTTTGGGCTTTTTGTTTCCTTAGTGCTGAGTTTAAGAGTTCTTTTTATATTTTGATAATCAATTTTATCAGTTGTGTTTTTTTCTCTCACTGTGTGACTTTTTTTTTTCTGACACTAGAAGTTTATTGTTTCAGTAAATTTTAACTTGTCAATTTTTTGGTATAATACTTTACTATTATGGATATCGTTACCATACTCAAGGTCACGGCTCTCTCTTAAGTAATCATCTACATTTTTATTATTTTCTGTTTATATTTCATTATATATATTTTATTATATATATTATTTTCTGTTTATATTTCGTTTTATGGTACAGCTTGAGAACATTGAGGTTCTTCATGTGTCTGAATTCATTCTTTTGCTTGTGGATATTTGCGTTTGCCTTGCCCAGGCCAGCCTGTGCCAGCCTGGGTTTGATCCCCGGTATCCCATATGGTTCCCTGAGCACCGCCAGGAGTAATTCCTGAATGCAGAGCCAGGAGTAACCCCTGAGCATTGCCGGGTGTGACCTAAAAAGCAAAAAAAAAAAAAAAAAAGACATTGGTGGAGAGAAATGGACACTAGTGAAGGGATGTGCTGAAACATTGAATGCATGAAACCCAATCATGAAAAACTTTGTTATTTTGCAGTGACTTAATAAAAATAAACAAGTATTATAATAAAATGCTATACAAGAAAAAATATAAATAAAAAATAAAATGATTTCTCAATTATAGACTTCAGATTTAAACAAATGGAGAAGTATCTAAGAACTACTCCTTCTCTTGAGGTTTAACCTTTTTTAAGCTTCCAAATATTGTATATTATTTTGAATCTGGGAGAGCATTAAAGCATTCTAATGAGAACAACTTAAGTAGGAAGGATAAGGGTTTTGGAAAGATGAGAATATTAACACCCTTGCTTAAATGTCAATTTGTTAGCTCTGGAAACCTTGGGATCAACTGAGCAATTTCACCTAGATTGTATTCTTCTCTTGTCATAATTCATTTCTTGTGTAAAGGGGGCTCTAGCATTGCTGAAAGATAATCTTTGATAAAACCAGAGGCATTGAGGTTATGGTTTTCCTGAGACAAGTTGGAAATAAATTGAATTCTGTAGTTACCTAAAATATTATTTAAAAATAAATATCTGGGAGCAACTTCATGGGCTTGATGGGAGGGTCTGAATTCTTTCATCATTGAAAATTGAACTGTTTTTTCTATGTGATGTTTTTTTAATGTGCTTGGCTATTTCAGATACATTGTATTATGAATTTCTGATATTTACAATTAATAAAATTCTTCTAAAGAGCAATGTTACTTTAGCAGTGTCTCTCATTGCAACCAAGGTCCAAAACAAACCATTCTTTTTTAAAAAAAAATTAATTATACCACCGTGCGATACACAATTACAAAGATGTTTGTCAGAGAATGCTGGGCTCCCGGACAAAATCAGGGAGAAGGAACAGGTCTCCGTGGAACCTCCATTTGTCAGAGAGCGCTTGGTTCCCAAACAAAATCTGGGAGCAGGGTATAGAGATCTCGGTGGGATGTCCACTTGTCCGAGAATGCTGGGTTCCCAGACAAAATTAAGGAGCAGGTATTGGGATCCCTTCTGCCCCAGGGGATCAGCAGCTGATGGACAGAGAAAGACTCGCAAATTCAGTAAAGTTTCAAAAGGCTTTACTTACACTTTTCTGGTATATAATTCAATAATAGGAAACCCCCAGACTTTAGGTTTCTAGCTGGACCCTGGCCACGTGTAGGTTTAGAATCCTAGTCCAAGATGACTGCTACCATGTGCTAAGGCCCCAAAGGGAAGAGAACTGAGAGAAAGAGAACAGAGGCAGAGAGCAGGCTAGGGGGAGAGAGAGAGAGAGAGAGAGAGAGAGAGAGAGAGAGAGAGAGAGAGAGAGAGAGAGAGAGAGAGGCTATTGTTTTTATATCTTTACAGCACTGACTGGTCCACATCAATGGATAGCAGTTGTGGTCAATCCCCAGGTGCCTCTCCCAAACCTAACTTAGTTCCATTGAAATTTAATATTGGTCCAGCCAAGATGCACCCTCAAAGTTTCCCTGCAAGCCCTATGCAGAGTGGAGGAAGGGCATTTATCTGTACCATAGATATTCTACAGCCTGGTATTTATTTCTCCAAGCCTTCATAGGATCCTTGTCTTTACTTCACAGTTGTTTTGGATATAACTTTTAGACTTATTAGAGAGCCACACTGCCACACTTGCTTACTTGGAGGCAAACAGTATTTCTCTTTATAATTAGAAATCCAACATAGCCAGGTAAAAATACTGGTAAGATCTATCTAGTACTATGATGATTGCGGTAGCATGAGAGAAAATATTTGTACCAACTAACATAGAATGCATGGTAAGATATACCGCCACATAAAGTCACAGATCCAAACTGCTTTCTGCCTCTATCTACAAATAGGTCTGCAGGAGGTAACGCCAGGCAAGATGCAGAGGCTCTGGGCAACAGTGTACTGTGACAGATGTTCATGATTGGGTTTCAGTCATATATTGTTCCAGCACCCATCCCTTCACTAGTATCTTATTCCCACCATCAATGACCCACTGGTTGTTCAGCAGTGAGCTGCTTAGCTTCTATGTGTTTGGTATGGCTCTCCATTTCTGTGTGCAATTTTATTTTCAGTGCATCATGGTCTAAAAAATAGTTGATACAATTTCTATCCTCTTGATTTTATGGAGGTATTTTTTGTGTCTCAGTATGTGATCTATCTTGGAGAATGTTCCATGTGCACTGAAGAAAATATGTATTTGTCTTTTTTTGGGAAGAAAAGCACTTATATATATATACACCCACATATATACCAGCCCCCTTTATTGTGTTTCTTCCTTCAGGGACAGTATTTCCTTGGTGAATTTCAGTCTTCTTGATCTATCAAGAGTTGATAGAAGAGTATTGAGTTCTCTAACTACAATCATGTTACTCTCAATGTCTTCTTTGAAGTCCATTAGCAGTTGTTTTAAGTATTTTGCTGGCCCCTTGTAGGATGCATATATGTTTAGGAGTGTAATATCTTCCTGATATATATATATATATATATATATATCCCTTGATTATTAAGAAATGACATTCACTGTCCTTTCTAATCTTTTTCAGCCTGAAGGCTATGTTGTCATATACTTGTATGGCCACACTGGCCTTTTGGAGAAGTCATTTGCATATACAATAGTTTTCCAGCCTTTGAGTTTGAGTTTGTCTTTCCTCCGATTATTCAGATGTATTTCTTGTAGGCAGCAGAATGTTGGATTCAGTTTTCTAATCCATTTTGCCACTCTGAATCTCTTAATTGGTGCATTTAGATCATTGACATTGAGAGAGATTATCGTCATGGGATTTTATCCCATCTTTCTGTTTAAACTTGTGCTTTTGGGGTTGTCTTATCTTACAGTAGACCTTTCAGTCCAACTTTAAAAGTTAGTTTTGAGTCTATGTTGCTTATTCATGAAGTTGTGTATCTTCCATTCAAATATGAATATGAGTCAAGCTGTATAAATATTCTTGGTGAGGCCTTCATTCATTGAGTCTTTTCACAATATCCCACCTTGTCTTCGGGCGTGGAGTGTTTACCCTGAAAAGTCTGCTGTGAATCTTAGGGATGCTCCTTTGTATGTAATTTCCTCCTTTGATCTTGCTGCTTTCAGTATTTTATCTCTAGCTATGGTTTTTGTCATTCTAAGTAGGATGTGTCTTGGAGTTTTCTTATTGGGATTACTTTTTCTTTTTGCTTTTTTGGGTCACACCCTGCAATACTTAGGGGTTTCTCCTGGCTCTGCACTCAGGAATTACTCCTGGCAGTGCTTGGCCGGGATTGAACCTAGGCCGGCATGGGCAGGCCATGTGCAAGGCAAATGCCCTACCCGCTGGACCATTGCTCCAGCCCCTGGGATTACTTTTAGCTGGTACCCTCAGACCTCCTGAATCCGGGAGCAAGAGCTCATTAATTCTGGGAACTTTACAGCAATGATGGTTTTGACAGTTGCTTCCTTATCCGGATTATCTTCCTGCCCCTCTGGGACCCCAATGATCCTAATGGTATTCCTTTTAACTTCATCCCAATGATCTCTTGTTCTGTTCATTTTGTGAGTCTTTTTTCCATCTTCTGCTGTTTTCTAGATATTCTCTGCACATTTGTCTTGGAGCTCACTAATTCTTTCTTCAGCAGTTGTTACTCTGATGCAGAGAAATTTCAGTGAGTTTTTAATATAAATTGATTACCATGAGATACAGTTATAAGGCTGTTTATGATCAGATTCCAACTCCCATCTGTCTACCAGTGTACATTTCCCACCACCAATGCTTCCCTTTGTCCTCCTGCTATTTCCCCACCCCTGGGCTGTCTCTGTTTCCTTTATTCTCCCTCTCTCCCTCTCTCTCCTGTTAAGCACTATGCTTTGCAATGCAGATATAAGAGGTTACCATGAACAAACCATTCTTGATGCTTTTTAGTCCTTCAGTATTTAATTTGGATGATTACTAGCTATTTATATACTCAAAATTAAGAAAAGAAAAACAGAAAAAGTGACACTTCTACTTTGCATTCTCATTCTAACTCGATGGTTTCAAGGGCACAAACAAATCCTATTAGTCTTCTTCATAACCAAATAAAAGTAAAAAATAAAAAGGCTGCATACTACAAAAATACAAAACCCTTTAGAAAAGCTGCAAAGAGAAGCCATTTAATATGCCTAAGATAAACTCTTGTCTTCCTTTTGACTCAAAACTTACTGCCTGTGGTTAGGGTGTGGTTTGAGTAATGGAGTCCTTGATTGGCATACATAAGGTTCAGGGCTTCATAATGTGGTTCTACAGTATTGCCAAAAGTGACTTCCACAACAATGAAACACAAAAAATTCTTCACTGTCACTGTATCACTGTCTTCCCGTTCATCATTGATTTGCTCGAGCGGGCCCCAGTAACATCTCCATATGTCCTGTCTCATGCTAGTAGAGCCCAAGGGCATCTGCTTGCTCCAGGAACATAAAGAGCCTCAATCCATTCCGGAATGAGGTCTATAATTGTTACTGGTATTTGGCATATCAAATACAACACAGGTAGCTTGCCAGGCTCTGCCGTGCAGGTAGCATACTCTTGTAGTTCTTAACTATTGTTTTGTTATTTCATTAAATTTTCATTAATATTTAGGTAACATGGTTACAAGAGTGTTTCTGGAATTTACTCACATATTTACTGCAGCCTCCATCACCAAAGTGCCCAACATCCTCCTCACTGTCCCTGTCACCTCTAGTGAATCTTTTTGTTCTCTCCACTTTTATCCTAACCAAATTTTGTAATTTAAATTTTTTAATACAAGATGAGGGCTCTCACTGTTTGCTTTGTTTCTCTATCACAGATAACTAGAGGTTCAGCCATATTGAACCTAAGCAAGTAGATTAAACATGACCAATCATCATTCTTGATGATCACAGGAAAAGATGCCAAGAATAAACTATCATTCATTTTCTTAATTTCTCAATTGAATTAACCAATAAATCTAATAATATCAATTTTACTCTTTTTATGCTATTGTTATATATGTAAATATGTTCAGGTGTGTTGATTTCATGACCACTGTATTGTAATAGCAAGTGGAGTTAATAGGAAGTAATAGCAAGCTGTACTTCCTTCATTTCAAGTTTTTCTCTCCATCTATTTTATACTATCACTTAGATAGTTTTGCTTTTAATGTTAGTGCAATTAGTCAGGAGGGCATATGACCATTTCTTTTTCATGGGATAATTGGTGCTTATTGAGGAGTCATTTTATGTATACATGTCTAAGTTCTATGTAAAACTGCATTAACATGCAATGTGGATTTATACATGTGCTTTACTGATGAGGTATGTCCCAGACCTAAAAAAGTACAGTTTCTTATGATGAAGCAAGAACATGTCAGAATACTTGAGGAGTAATAGGTCAGCCAATATTGTGGAATCTCAGCGTGAAAAAGGCAGACTATTAGTCAGGGTTTTGATAATTTTAGACACTGTCAGCTATAATAGTAGTCATGCTTTGTTCTTTTTCCCCCCTGGGAGTGATAGAAAAGTATGATAATTTCATTTTGAGAAAAAATGAATCATTTTAAATAGATACTTTACAGCATAAATCACTTTGGTGAGTAAAAATCAGACCTGGAAGATAAAAAATTATTATGTTGGAGTAAGTTATGGTTGGTAATGGTGAAGGGTTTAAGATAGTTTCATTTTTACAACATTTCATGGTAGAGTCCGTAAAGGAGCTGAAAGCCACGAAGAAGTTTTATTATATGCATGAGAACCGAGTTTACTTTAGGACATAGTATTCTGATGTGCTTAATATAAACCCTAGTGAAGATGGCAAATGAACAGTTTGAGTCTTGAAGATAGTACTGAAGTAATGCATTTGAAAATGATCAATATATAGATGCTGATAGGACTGGAATAGATTGCAAAGGAATCAACTATGCTTTGGGAACTTCAATTTTAGGAGGCAAGGAAGCAGAAGAGTCAATTTAAAAGACTGATAAGTTGCAAGTTAAGCAAGACAACTGTGGTGTGCTATAATCAAAGTGAAGATAGTATTTTTAAAAAGAGGAAATAATCAACTAGTGCAGCTATAGCTGAAGAGTACTAGATAGAGGACTGTTCACTGGATTGAGCAATGCATTGACCTTTGGTGCTCTGAAGAGAGCATTTTATTGTATGTCAAGTATTTTTCAGTCAATTTCTGCAATTTAACTTTATATTCAGAATCCCCAGTCTCAAATTAACCTGTAATTCAGTCAGGTAAGTCACACAGAGAGAAACTAGGGCAACACACTGGACTAGCAATTAGTGTGTCAAGGTTCTACTTCAATCTTTATCCACTAATAAGCTATGTGGCAAAGGCAAGTTCTTCTGAATCTGAAGACATTAGTTCCCTTACAAGAGCTAAAAATTTCTTTAAGTATATCTGTGCTAAGTGAACAAGCAGACTTATTTAGCATTTTAAAAAATTCCTCAGGGGCTGGAATGATATACATTCCAGAGGGCAGAAAGTTTGCCTTGAATAAGGGTTCAATCTCCAGCACACCATGTGGTCTCCTAAATCCACCAGGAGTGATCCCTGAATAAAGAGCCAGAAATAAGCCCTGAGCACCACAGGGTGTAGCCCTTAAAAAATAACAATGAAAGTTCTCCATTTGATTATCTATACAGTAGGAAATATATTTGAGGAGAGCAGCAGATTTCTTTTCTGCTCAATGGGCATCCAATTCTGTGTTCATCTGCCCAGTTATGAATAAAGCATCAGTTCTCCTTCCTGCTTTCCTTCTTTCTCCTTTCCCACGTGCTCACATACATACATCATCCACATTAGTGTATTTTCAAACTGGAAAATGTCCCCTGTGCTTTAGCTGTCTGTACACATGAACACTGAGCAATTCTTTTGTGTGCCTGCACATAATGAATTTATAAATAATTATAAGTGGTTGTGCAATTTTCTGAGCTGCATAGGGGGAAAAATTAACAGAATCCAGAAGCTTTGTTTAAAAGTTACACCAAATCAGCATAACACTGTTTTTAGAGACTTCAAGGAAACCTAATTTGAAGGATTAGTAATTAATTTTTATTAAACTAAATAGAAAATAAATACATGACTTGCATAGTAAAACCGTAGAAATGGGGGTTGCCTGAGGTTTTGGGGGGTGTTTTGTTTGTTTGGATTTTTGTTTTGCCAACTATGTTTCCAAAGTTCAACTCGGCATGAGCTGCTAGCATGCCAAACTTTCATGTATCCTGCAATGGTCTTTTTATATTCCTCTATTGTTACAATTTTTTAAAAAATATATTTTATTATACCACCATGAGATAGACAATTAAAAAATGTTCATGTTTGGGTTTCAGCCATAATTTTTATTCTAAAAAATGAAGAGGAGTTTAACTTTAACTTTTCCCAACTATTCTTGAGGAAAGGCAGTTTAATAATTCTGCAAGCGGAGAAAGGTATGAATTAAGTTGTTCTCTCCTTTAAAAGTCCTTTAAAAATCTTTACCTGTTTCATGGACTGCTCCTGACAGTACTTGTGAACGGAGTCCTGGTAAGATGTTGAGGGTTAAACTAAAGCCTTCACATGCAAGGTATGTGCACAATGGTTTTAACCACATCCTGACTCCACATTTGTTTTTTTGAAATGGAATCAAGTGTCAAATATAGGATTTTTTTAAAAGAAAAGAAAATAGAGGGGGGGGGGAGATATTTCATGTATCAATCATTGTCTTTATCATCCTAAATATTCTTTACAGTATTTTATTAAGATTGGTAATTTTTAGACAATGGAACTTTCCATAGAATTATATTTAAACATCAGATTATTTATTTCAAATATAAAGAATATCTCCTATAAAAGAATACTTACTGTGCATTTGTTGCTAGACTATTTTATATTAATTTGGGTTTATGCCTTTAAGCTGGGATCAGTGATTTAATTGTTCTGTGTTGGGTCAGGGGAAATTTGCTAGCTTCCTGGACCTTGAGTTGTAAGAATAAAACCAATAAATGCATGCTGTCTTGATACAAATCAGCAAGATAAGCATAGTTCAGGTAGATTTGTAGTGATTATCCTAAAAATTGTCTGTGAGCTAATGGTTTCTAAACCATAAAATTCACAGTGCAACTAACTTAAGGAAAATAAGTATAAAATGGAAGGAAACAAGTTATTATCTTTAAGGTTATTTACATTGAGGAACTGCATATCATGGTATGGTTGCAGATTGTAAAAACAATGGTTGATGGAAGTGTTGTATTGCCCAAATATGAGTTCATAGAATAATGAAACTATTCTACTAATCCTTGCTTGCATTTTTACCCAGAGACAGAATAAGAGGGACATTTCTTTAAAGCAAACCATATTTCGTGACATCATGGAACCAAGAAGAAAATCTGTATAATGAGAATATTTCTAGAAATATTCCAAGGCAATATGACTTTAGATGGATCAAAATTGTGATTTAAGCAGTGGCTTGGCTCCAATTCATAGGAACAGAAGGATGAAGAACAAAGACAGAAGTAGCTGTATCTTTTGGAAAAGAATCAGAGAACCACCTTCTATCCTCAAGATGGAAGATACATCTGGACTTTCATGGGCATCACGTATTATTTTCTACAAACACGGATCATAGTTTATCACACTGAAACACACACCTGCCCTATTTTCTTATATTTTCTAAAAAGACATTCATGTCTAAAAGACATCATTGAACATAAGTTCAATGATCTCACTTTTTTCTCTTTAATTTTTTTTTATTAAGACATCATGATTTACAAAGCTGTTTGTACTTGAATTGTTTCATGCACACAATATTGCAAAATCAATCCCACCATCAGTATCCCAAGGGTCCATGCTATCCCTTGGCTTGTCCCCTATGTAGGCATATGACAAATCTATTTTATATTGCTTGCTCCAACAAAACCTAAAAAATGACAAATGGAGTTATCAGAAGACTACTTGTTATGATTAATTTCCACATATTTTTACTTTTTGATATAGTAGAGGATAAGCATGAATAAGTACCATGTCCAATTATACATGATGGGAAATTTCTCCTGTCCTCTAATGAGCTCTTTTAATGCTTCTTGCAAAACTGGTTTCAAGGCTTTGAATTCCCTGAGACGTTGCCTATCCATGAAGTTTTGTATAGAGTAGGCAAATCTGAATGCTAATCTAACTGGATAGAGGTGTTCAGTTTGTTGAGTTTTTGTACTATATCTTTCCTTATTCTTCTGGCTTGTAAAGTCTCATTTGATAGATTTGTTGTATATTTTATGTTACGCAGTTTAATAATAACTCACATCCTTCGAACCAACTTGTATATTTTATGGACTTTCCTTTGTATTTAAGGTTTTTTTAATCACCTGCTTTCATTATTCTGTATGTATCTTTAGATTTTGTCATTCTGAGTATAATGTATCTTAGAGTTTTCCTAATTAGGTCTTTTTTTCACTAGGACACTTCCAGCCTCTTTTGACCTTAGTACCTGTAGTCCCCAACTCCAGGAAGTTCTTATCAATTATTACTTTAAATCTTGTTTTCTCACATTTTGCCTTTGTGCTCTCCCGGGACTCCGATTATTATTTATTGTTCCTCTTGAGCTCATCCAAGTTCTCTAGTATGTTGTTATTTCATTGCAGGCTAGTTTCTACTTTCTCCTCTTTCCTGCAATTTCCTCCTTCTCATCTTGGATTTCCTAAATTTTTCTCTCAGCTTCTGTTATTGCGCTTATTAAGGCTTCTATTGACTCTTATTGTTTAATATCACCTATAATGTTCTTCAGTTCTATCATTTCTGACTGCAATACCTTTTACATTTTGACTCTCATACACTCTTGTGCTTTGCAGATTACTAGTGCTATTGTTTCTTTGAACTCATTTGGTATCCTTAACCTAATTTAACTAAATATACTGGATGAAGGTTTGCCTGTATTGTTTATGTCTTCAGTGGTATTGGTTTTGCTCATTGAGCTTGGTGTTTTTCTACTATTTTCCCTTTGGTATTCTAGCGTTCTTGTTGTGCTGTGGTGAGTTTTTGTAGTTAACCCCTGGGAAGGTGGTGAATGAGTAGCTAGAGATAGTTCTCTGTCTTCTCTGCCTGTCCTCACAGAATGACAGGGAGAATTGCTATTGGAATAGAACATATTCCAATATCGGAATAGAATAGAATGGAAATATGAATAAACAGCATGTGATTTGTTCAGTGGATCTATTGCACAGCCGCATAAACAGGCTTGTGCTTCAGCAGCTGTGGTGTGGGCCATACTATGACACAGATAGTTGTAGAGGCTGCTGGGATCCACCTGGGATGGAGGGATTCTTCCTTCTGTTGGAGCTCTACTTCTGTACGAGACAGGTCAAGTGATTTCACCTGTGATGGTGGAGTTGCAAATAGAAAGTCAGCTGATTTCACTTGTACACAATATTTTTAACAGTTTTTTAGAATGGAAGTCACATTCCTCTATCAGGAATTCGCTTTTTAAGATTTTTTATTCATAAGTTTGTTGCTACCTTTTGGAAGAGCACTTTATTTTTAATTTGAAAGAAAACCTTTGTCTATCTAAATTACTTTGAATACTTAAACACCTGAAGTTGGATGTCATATTTTCACTTGCTTTCTGGCTGTCTAAATAAATCTTATTCCTTTTGTTTTGTTTTGGGGTCACTACCTGGTGATGATTAAGAGATGCTTTAGGCCCTGCACTCAGGGATATCTCCTAGCTTTGCTTGCTTGGGTCCCCTTATAAGATGCTGAGAATCTTTGTCTCCATTATTAACAGAGAGAAGATAATTTGTGTTGAACCAGTCAGCACACTAAAGAAATGAATGGTCAAATTCAAGGGAATTTGGCCTTTGAGTTCCCTCCCCCTTGCTACCCATGCGTTTAGGAAACTGAATTCTCTATTTGGCAAATCTGTCTCTTCCTTCCTGAAAAATGTCTCTGTAGCAGACACAAAGACAGCTTGATTCAGTGGAGAAGCTCACGGCAACTTGAACTAGATTGTTAGAGTTTTAATCCCAGTTTCATCATTTCTTGGCCATGGCGGTTAGCATCTCCGTGCTTCATTTGCTTCATCTAAAATAGAATAATAATAGTAACTTTATAAGATTGTGATGAATGCTATTAAAATTAATACATAGAAAGCACTTAGAACTATGTGTGGCATAGAATAAGCACTCTGCTTTATTAGCTATTTTGTCAATTTTGCTTCACAGCAGACATTCACCCCAATCATCTCTCCCAGCCTTCTCCCAGTGAAGTCATTAGCACCATTATACAGGTCATCTCTCCCTCATTTGACTATGCTATTATCACTTTGTCTTCCCTTTAGCTTTACAGCTGAAGAATTGAATCTCTTTGAAAAGAGGCAAAGCATGCCATAAAGCATTATATCTTTCTAAAACAAAATAAGATATATTGAAAATTCTCTAAAGAGAAGAGATTCAAGTAGATACAGATACAATGTGGCAAATGCTACCTTATATCTACTTATTTTTTTAATATATTCATTAGCTCATTCATTCTTTATATTCTTCAAGAGTAATCTGATAGAAATGTGGCAGGCTGATTTAAAAGTTTATTATTAAGAAATGTGAGTCTTACATCTCTTCTGAATCAACTTTTGGCTAAGGAAGTAAAAAAGAGAGAGGATGAAACAATTTATTAGAGAAAGAAGTAAAATAATAGATGATACATTTGTCTTGAGTTTTCCAAGCCTAGAAATTATTCTCCTTTGTCTGAATTAAAAATAAAAATACATTAGACTTTTCTTCCTTGTCATTGTTACATTCGTGTTTCATAATCTATTTTGCATTGATTAATGCACCAAAAATAAATAGTACTTTGAATACTACAAAGTTAAATTAATTTATAACTCGGGGATGGAGGCGATAGCCCAGCGGGTAGGGCATTTGTCTTGCATGTGGCTGGCCCATGCCGGCCCGGGTTCGATACCCGGCATCCCATATGGTCCCCTGAGCACTGCCAGGAGTGATTCCTGAGTGCAGAGCCAGGAGAAAACCCCTGAGCATTGCCGGGTGTGACCCAAAAAAGCAAAAAATAAAATAAAATAAAATAAAATAAAATAAATTTATAACTCAAAAACTCAAGAGCCATACTCCAATTTGGCTGTGAAGCTCTATTTGAGTTTCATAACATAATTTTAGAAAGATTTCCACTGTGCAATTAAAGAAACATTTCTTTGAAATATACCTCTTCACACTAAAAAGCAAACAAAAACTAGATTTAAGTATGGACTAGAAAACACGACAGCTATAGGTCCTTAAATGCAAGTGGTACAAAGATGTGTCATCTTTGAAAATTCTCTTGATGTTTCTGAGACTAAATTTTAGATTAAATGAGAATCTTTGGAGAGTTGAATTATTGATCACTTGATCACTTGAATCCTGTTATTCATCGATTTGTTTGAGTGGGCACCAGTAACATTTCCATTGGACCCTATCATGTGCCAATGTAGCCCAATGGCATCTGGTTGATTCAGGAATATGAAGAGCCTCAAACCGTTCCTTCAGGGTCTTGACAAGGAAGTCTGACCATCTTGTAGGTGGGCAGCCAAGTGATCTTTTGACATCCTGTGGGATTCAGTAGGTAACGGCTCTAGTCCACTGGTCATCTCCAAATCGCATTACATGTCCAGCCCGTCTGATTTTCGATGCCTTGGCAAATGAGACAGCATCTCTGACTATGGAACAGTGATGGAGGTCGGAGCTCTGGATTCCTTCTCTCACTTGAGTGAGGCGTGATATTCCAAGCATATCTCTTTCAATTTTTCTCTGGGACACCTGAATAGCATTCTCATCCTGCTTTTGTAGGGCCCAGGTCTCTGGGGTGTATGTTAATGCAGGGAGAATGGTGGAGTCAAAGAGATGTGCCCGGAGCCGGAGGTTCTTTGTCCTTTTAGCTATTTCTTCTATGCCTTTGAAGGCATTCCATGCTGCTCTCTTCCTCCTGTGCAGCTCAGGTTTTAGGTCGTTCATCATGTTGACTTCTAGACCTAGGTACACATAACTGCTGCATTCAGAGATGTCTGTTCCATTGAGAGTGAATGGGGCCTCTGGAACTAGTTCATTTTTCATGAGCATAGTTTTCTTTAGATTCAGCTGTAGACCTATCTTTCCACATTCTCGGTCAAAGTCAGCCAGCATTTGTGCCACTTGGCTAATGTTTGGTGTTATTAGAACAATGTCATCAGCGAAGCGGGAGGTGGTGTAGTTGCCGACCATTTATCTTCACTCCCATTCCTTCCCATTCTAATTGTCGCATGATGTTCTTGAGGGTGGTGCTGAAGAGTTTTGGTGAAATGGTATCACCCTGTCGAACCCCTCTTTTGACATCAATGATCACTTCTTTGTAGAATGGTGAGATCCTGGTGGTGAATCTGTAATACAGCTCAAGAAGGATCTTGATGTATTGGGTTTGAACGGCCTGTTTAGCTAGGGCTTCGATGACTGCTTCAGTCTCCACAGAATCAAAGGCTTTCTTTAAGTCAATGAACATGAGACAGAGCGGCATCTTGTACTCCCTACAAACCTCGATGAGCTTGGTTACCGTGTGGATATGGTCGATTGTGCTGAATCCTTTCTGGAAGCCAGCTTGCTCGCATGGTTGTCCTTCATCTAGTGTTCTGCCAATCCTGTTCAGGATAACTCGTGTAAACAGCTGGTAGATGATGGACAACAGGCAGATGGGACGATAGTTGCCGATGTCGTGAATGTCTCCCTTCTTGAACAGTAGAACTGTCCTGCTGGTTTTCCATTGGGAGGGCACCTTGCATTCGGACAGTTAGCATGTGAAGAGCCGAGCTAGTGTATTGATGAGTACCGACGGCAGATTCTTCAGGTGTTCAGGTTTGACTTTGTCTGGGCCTGGTGCTGTTCCCTTCTTTACTGATGAAATGGCATGCCGGATTTTTCAGAAGGGAGAACGTTGGAAATGACATATCCATCCTGTGGAATTTGGTATGTGGGCAGGTGAACGTGGCTATCAAAGAGATCTGAGTAGAAGTCATGGATAATCTTCTCCATTGCCTTTCTGGAAGATGTGATAGATTCATCAGGGCATCAGAGGGAAGTCATCTTGGTCTTATAGTTGGCGAAGGACAGGCGGACGGTGCTGCTGCATCTTTCATTATTTCTGCTCTTCTGTCTTTGAGGTCTTCTTTTATTGCTTCTCTGCCCCACTTTGCAAGCTTGGACGTTAGCATTTGGTCACCTGAGGCTCTCGCCTTGTCACGTTGGTGAATGAGCTCCAGAATTTTTGAAGACAGGCATCCTTTTTGTGTCTTTCTCTCTCTCGGCATTCTTTACACAATCATGGAGGTGCTGAACCAGTCGGTTGTTACAGAAGCTGAAGAGAAACATGGGAATCTCCTGGTGGACAGTTCCACAATGAAATTGACCACATCATCTTCAATCGACGGTTTTGTATGACCAATGTTGCTGTTGTCCCCAAATTCCAAACAGGATTGGACCACGGTCTCCTTAGTGCAAAATTCTACTTCATGCAATGGGGATAAAAGGCTTCAAAGTTTAAGAAGAGAACTCCCAGAACGACAACCAACTGGGAACTCTTTGGCACCATTGCAGCAACATGGGAAGATACCATCGTTGACGACATCAATGAAGAATACAACCAACTAGTTGAATTATTATCATCATTTTTTTTTTTTTTTTGGGGGTCACACCCGGCAATGATCAGGGGTTTCTCCTGGCTCTGCACTCAGGAATTACTCCTGGCAGTGCTCGGGGGACCATATGGGATGCCAGGGATTGAACCCAGGCCGGCACAGGCCGGCCGAGGTAAGGCAAATGCCCTACCCACTGGGCTATTGCTCCGGCCCCAAATTATTTTATTCTTGGTAAAACAATATTCTTGGTAAAGAATAAATATGACTAAAGCAAGTCAATATTCTGCATAAAAGCTCCTAGAATTCCTAATAGTTCATATTAAATATCAGAGCAAACAAAATGTAAATGAATTAGAAGCAGATGTTTTACCAACTCCTGAAATATTTATGAGTTTAAAATTTGAGAGAGAGCAGAGCTGGTAAGAGATAATAAATTGATCATGACTGAACTACACAATCTACGAAAAATACTTTCTTCTCAGTTAAAAATAGAAGATAATTTTCTAATGAATTCTGAAGTTTGAGCTTGCTTCAGACACCCTAATGATGCAACATGATAAATTATTTGTAAAATAGATGCTTGTGTAATGTGTTCTAAGGAATTGTGTATTCCTGAGACAACGATTTTCCTGGTGTTCTAATTTATGACACAATTGTTTTCATTCATCCTACATAGCTATGTACTGAATGACCTAAATTATATTTTACTACATGGGTGAATACATGTATAATTTTCTGCTCTAGATCTGTAAGATGAAGTGATATTACTTTAATCTTTTCATTTTCACTGTTTATGGTAACTTTAAATCATTGTCAGGAGATGGTTGTTGTGCCTTACCCAGGAGTGCTCCAGTCTTACTCCTAGATCTGTGCTCAAGGATGATCCGTGGAGGTACTCAGGGGAACATATATTGTGCCAGGGTTTCAACGAGGATCCATGACACGTGCCTTAACTCCAGTACAATCTCTTCATTCCTTAATGATTTTTCAAAATGTATATATTTTATAAACACTTGGGCCCAAAATCTACTCATATATTTTCAATCTATTTATATATTTTCAAATGAATATATATTTATTTAAACAAGTTTAAACGAATGAACATGAAGTGACTTCTAGAGAGATGAACTGAGAATAGAAAATATGTCAGTCTTCTGGTCCAATGTGCTTGCTGGAATTCAGATAAACATAGAAAATTTAAAAAATACTATTACCATATGGTGTTTGCACTCTTATGCTGGATGAGGTTTAGCTGCTGCATTCTTGTGAACAGGACAGCCTTAAATATACAAGAATTTAGAAATGTAGAACACCTGATTGTGTGGGCAATGGGGTGATACATGTCTAAGAAGGAATTTAATTCTCAAACTGGTTTCCCAGTTCTTGACCTCATGCAGGGTCAGCGTCTTCTTGACTGGACTTCATGTTTTGCATAGAACATTTTTGTGGTAACACCACAGTGAAAAAACATTCTGGACAGAAAGAAAATGTCGTTACTAGTGGAATGTGAATCCCAACGTATGGTAGTAGGCATTTAGGATGTGCTACTCCCAAATGATGCCACTTTGTTATACTGATTATTTTGAGCTGTAGTCACCTGAAAAATAGCCAGTGTAGAATCAGTCTTTCTCTGAATAGACTTCTCTGCCTAAAGACTAATTCTCTAACAGGAATGTAGTTGTCACAAATCCTCTTCCTGGGAATTCATCCAACCAGGGAAGATTTGTCACAAGTGACTTCTCATTAAGAGAACAACTGGAAATCTATATTACCTTCTAACCAACATAGTCTTAAATGAAAACTGCCTTCATCTTCTAAGAGACCCTTTATCTTTTCTAAAAATCATTTTTTCCTTAAGGGCTTTATTTTCTCCCTCTCCTTTCCCTGGTAAAGTGATATTTTATCCTAAATTCTAAGTTATCTGAAAGTTACTAATTTCCTCCTGTATACATTAGATACACATATTTGCAAACACTTTGCTCTTTGGTAATGTGTCTTCTTTTAAAAAAAAGTCTCAGCCAGAGACTCAGCCAAGAAAGATAGTTGTTCAAAATGATGAATAATCTGTGAAGAATTTCAGCTACACAGCGCCCAGACTGAGAATGCTGGCAATTTTTTTTTATTTGAGGTAGATAGCCTGCCTCTAAGCCCCAGTACTTCCGGAAGCTCAGGTAGCCATGCCCACCTCCCAAGTCAGCCACTGTGTTGACTCACACAAAGACCCTGCTCTACCAAATCCCGGCTAAATCTCTCAGGAGATGCATGTCAAACAGCTACACTGACATTATGGAATCACTGATCCCTTGGTTGACTCCCCAGAGTGCCCCTCAATTCCCCATACTTGCAGAAACCCTAGCAGCCACATCCACCTGCCATGGCCGCTGCCATGTGGAGTCATTGGCCCAAAGTACAGATCCTGCAATCTTTTGACTGAGGCTGTATATGCAGCCATGCAACACCCCACAACACAACAAATAGCTCAATAAATTCTTTACAATGACTTTACAACTCTGAATTCAAGTATAACAGTGTTCGTGTAAATTGATTTTCTATATCCATTAATTTTACTATTTCATCTTCCCTTTATAATATTTTTATTGCAGAATCATGTCAAGTTATGAGTTTTTACTACATTAAAATAAATTTTAAAACTTAAAATGTCGAAAGAACAATTTGGGAAAGAAATGAAAGTAACCAACTCTAGAGTCTTCCCATCAGTTGTGTTTGTTTCCCCATTTTTGCTTAACTAATGAATATATAAACTATATATATGTCCATATGTACATATATAAGCATTGCACTTTCTATACATTTTAATAAATACAGTTTAGTTTCTATACTTAGTCAAAGTCACCCTACTTATTTTCCCCCTTTACATCTGCTATATTTCACCTGTTCTTAATTTTTTAATTTTATTTTTATACTGGGCCTTCTTAGTGTTATGTCATATTATTCAATGGTATCTGAACTATAAAATTTTATATTGACAAAACTACATGGAGGGAAAATGGGTCTTTGCTCTGCTAGATGGCTGATCCCTTACCCGGTGTTTTGTGATAAGGTATGTGTATTTGTTGGAAGAAGAGCTAGTCACAGAACCTCCAAACACTGTCAGTCCAATAAGACCATCAGCAATGCTTCCTCTACCCTGCCCTTTCCTTCTGGAAATTGCCATATTCTTTTCAGTACTTTCAATTCCTGCTCATTAAGGCATGTAGGAATGCATAGCTGAACTCTTTTAAATTTGTGTTTATTGTAACTTCAATTAGCAGGTTAAGATAAAACCTAAAATTATCTCACATCCATCTGTTTGAGCCTTCAAATATCAGCAAAAGGGAGCCAGATGGAAAAATCAATCGGTAACTTACATTATTTCTTATCTATAACTACCTTTATTGCCTCATCAGTAGTCTACATAAAGCAATAAGGTCATTTGTTAACTCCTTAAAAATGTGATGGAGCAGTCTGGAGATAGTCCAAGGTTCAGGATATGTGTCCCACGTGCAGGCAAAACCCAGCTCAATTCCCAGTACCACAAGCTGAAGACCAGGAGGACCTAAGCACTGCCAGGTAAAACTGATACCCCTCTTGCCCTAGCACCTTGGGTGGGGGTCCCAGAAATTACTTGCAGGCCTCGGTCTCCTGAACACCACTGGAGAGATTTCCACAACTCTCACAATGAAATATGATGAAACTCACAAGACTCTCTCCTTAGAAACTTTACTAATACACATGTAAGTATCACTTTTAATATGACTTCCAAAGAATTGCCAGCCTGATACAGGGGATAGGATAAGGAGAACCTGCCTAATGAATCCTGTGTCTGTGAGAAGAGATCTCTTTTCTAGAATAAGCAATTTGGGAGAGGCATAAATATCATTGTTGTTATCTCTAGCAAGATACGAGCCCAGCAGATGCAGGTCAGGGAATGATCATGAGTGAAATTCAGCTAGGAATTCTCATTATACACCTCCCCACACACAGTTTCATTTGTTATATTCACAACTAAAGCTCTTGATAGCATTTGGTTTCCTCTTAGAAATCAAAGAATGAACCTGACATTTCTTGAGAATAAACAGCACACCAGCCTCCACTGGCCAGATCAATAGATCCACAACCATGAGAGAAGCATGAGGGCATTTCTATAGTGTGCATCTGTGGACCTGGAAAATGTCCAATGTCAGTAAAGGAGAAAAATAGCAAAAGTAAGAAGTGATTAAAGACTTCATCTTCACCCATCTTGATCAAACACATTCCCTTTCACCTTAGGGAAAATTTTGGCCTATAAGCACTATCTATGTATCCTTCCTTTTGCAGAACATGACTCTTTCCTAGGAAGATCCCAGATGATCTCTGAGAACATTATTATTCTCTCAAAGAACTACCTATGCTTCTCTGTGCTAGTAGAAGAATATAAATGGCCTATCTTCTGTTTAGTTTCAGTGAAAACTCCATGGGCGCCGCCATTGCCATTTTCCACATCCGACTTCCCTCTCTTCAGAACTCCACCCAGCCAACCAGCCCATCACAGCCCGGATCATCGACACCCACCCTGCAGCAGTTTCTTCCTCAATCTGGCCCAGGTATGCTGGTCCAGAGACTCTTAGATATGGGGCAGAGCGGTTCCTTGCTCTCCCTGTGCCCAGCCGTTCATGAGGCAGTCGGGAGGCATGGTGGGTTCTAGCCTTGGCCCACCACCCCGGCAGAACCTCACAACAAGCCAGACGACCCCCCACCCACTCCATGGGCGCCGCCATTTTCCACATCCGGACTTCCCTCTCTTCAGAACTCCACCCAGCCGACCAGCCCATCACAGCCCTGCTCACGCGGCCGCTTGCAGCGGTTCATCAATAAATGCTTTATTTGGAGGTGTTTAAATAATATGCCTCCCGCACGGCAAGCCTGGCAAGCTGCTCGTGTTGTATTTGACATGCCAAATGCCAGTAACAATTATATTAGGTCATTCCCATGACCTAATATAATGGTTTGAGGCTCTTTATGTTCCTGTAGCAAGCCGATGATGCCCTTTGCTCTACTGGCATGAGACAGGACATATGGAGATATTACTGGTGCCCGCTCTAGCAAATAGATGATTAACGGGAAGATCGTGATCGTGATCGTGAAAACTGTAATAGTAGGGGAAAAGCATTCGTTCATTCATTATTCATTAAACAAATATACTAATCACCATACTTACTAAAGGACATGCCCTAAAGATACAACATAGTATAGGTATGTTTCTTTGAAAACTGATGTCTTAGAGAAGATACACACATCACCTTTTACCTTTTTTCTTTCTTTTTTGGGCAGCACTTGATAGTGCTCAGGGTTTTCTCCTGGTTCTGCTCAGGCATCTTTCTTGTCAGACTCTGAGGACCGTATGGGGTACTGGGGATCGAATCTGGGTTGGCCTCATCCAAAACAAATTCCCTGTCCTCTGTACTATCACTCTGAACCCATCACCTGTTACTTTTTAAATTTTGAGATGCACAATCCATTCCACCAAGAAACATAACTCATATGGAGCCCAATAGTTTCATCATATTTGTTAACAAAACTAGTAAATTCTTATGTTAACATCATTTATGCTTCTGCCTCAAGAACTTCAGTATAATACGTAAAACACCTACTATAAATTAGAAAGTTCCTAGAGTTTTAACAATATATAAAATGTTTGCAAATTAACTTTGTGCTTTATGGTCCAGGTACCTTTGAGTGGCTCTTGTGAACAATGTGACCTGTATATATGCATTCAAATCATATGGCAAAGAATTCCCTCTACTTAAAAACATGGTTCTTTTTCCAACTCCTATCTATCTGAACAGGAGGCTTATGTGAATCAAAATCTACCACTCTTTTGTGGACTTGTATTTTTATTATTTTTCCAGATTAGTGAATACAATGAGAAAATGATAACAGACAGACATAGAATGATAAAAAATTGTTCAATGCAATGTTAATAGCCATCTTGACTGGATATTTAAAAATGATTACATAAATATTTGGTAAAATCAAAATATATCCTATAGCACTTATAATAATTCTCAGGGTGAATATTGTCTAGATTCACTTTTACCAAAAGTATTAGTGAAAGGATTTAATGGTGACTGTAAATAACCAAAGTGGTTTTCAGCAGTGACATGAAATTCTAAATGCATCTCTAAGGTACTAGAAACAAGTCCTGTATAGAAAATTACTATAAAACCTTGTGGCTTCATTTTATTTTATTTACTTTATTTATTATTTCTTCTGGCTAAATTGAGTGGATATGTGTTCCTATATTCCTTCTTTATTTGCATGCAACCAAAATCCATACAAAACAAGCATAAAAGAAAATACACCTAAATACGCCTACTTGACCAGTGAATCCCGTACATATGATCTTCTGACCACAAGCAAAGTGAGACCTGAGCACAAGGCACCAGGCTCTGGACACAGACAGACATGAGTCCCCCTTCAACCGCCAAAAAACAGCAAACAAACAGTATTTAAAACACTGGAGGTAAAAGTAGACTGGATAGGACCTCAGAACTGAAGAAACAGCACAACTGATAGTTCCTGAGATTTTTTTTCCCTTCCTATATCACAATGGGACAATGACTTAGAAGCACCTCTGAGAGCAGAGAATCAAAGCAAAATGGAAAATAACAAAAGAATTTTCTTTCTTGAAATAAGTCAGTAAAAGGAGAAGACTTTTAAGGCTGAAAATTTTAAGCAACATTCTCATCTAAACTAGCACAACTGAGAGTTTCTCCAGGTCAGCTCGCCCAAGATTCCAGGAAGATATTTCAGCATTCACCAGTGTAGTACCAGGAAAGGTCAACTAGAATATAGGACCTCCGTTCCTGCTGCTGGGAGGATAATTCTAACATACACATACACGCACACACATAATAGAAACTCTTAGGCATGCGTGACAAGTAAGAAGGTTTGGGTGCAAGTGGAAGTCAAATAAGGAATCCACAATTCAATATCCCTTTGGCAAATTATGGGGGGGGAAACAAGCAAATATTAGAAAAGTAGTAAAAATGATATGAATATTTCCCCAAAGATAATAAGGAGGTGGTTAATTAAAATAAGCACAAGAAAGATAGTCAACATAATTTGACGATAGAAATGCAAATTAAATCCACCATGTAGTATCATACACACTATTCAAGTATAGTATGATGACAAAATCAAGTATAGTCAAAGATATGGAGAATCTGGATCAATCACACATTTTGGGGAAGAATGTCATATTACTCTAGACAAAATACCAAAGTTTCTTTAAAAACTAAACATGCTTTACCACGTGACCTAGCACTCTTGAGCATTTTTTCCCAGGAAAATGATAAGTGATGAGTATCTATGTGTAAGAACCAATAGTTAGTAAAAACCCAAATGCTTTTCACTGGGTGGATGGTCAAATAAATTAAGGCCATCTATACCATGGAATGCTGCCCAGCAATAACAAGAAACAGATTACTGATTCATGCAGCAACATTGGTCAAATTCCATGATTAAAGTATTTATGCTGACTGTGGAGAAATGGTCAAATATTTCTGTTTTATATGATACTATAAGAATTTCAAAACTGGGCTAGAGCTATAGAACAGAGGACAGGTGTTTGCTTTGCCCACAGCCTAGAGGAGTTTGATCCCTGAGCATTGCCAGAAGTGATCACTGAGTGTAGAGATAGGAATAAACCCTCCGCACTGCCAGGTGTGCCTCAAAAACAAATAAAGGAACAAACCAAAAACATCAAAACTATAGGAGGAATGTAGGACAAATTAGGAATTTCTAGAGCTGAAGGAGAGGGTTGGGGTTGGGTAGCTGCCCGCAGCTGCAAAATGGCAGTAATAATGATCTTGTGGTTTCTGTCTATATGCATGTCAATACTCTGTTCATGGAATTAATATGCATCAGTTTTATAAAGTCAGTACCCTTGAGGGAAACCGTGTGTGTGGTCTCTTTGAATGATATCTTCTAATTATATGGGAGTGAAAAGTTGCCTCTAAGTGAAATGATTAAATTTTAAAATTTGTGACTCCAAATTCCACAGGTAAAAATGAATTTGTGACTGTCTTATGAATAGTTAATGTTTAGCTATAACTATTGATAGCTAAATGTGCAATTACTTACAAGTGACTTATTTTTTTCTTTTTGGGTCACATCTGGCAAGGCTCAGGGGTTTCTCCTGACTCTACACTCAGGAATTACTCCTGGCAGTGCTAGGGGAACCATATGGGATGCCAGGGATCGAACCTGGGTTGGCCGCATGCAAGGCAAATGCCCTACCCCGCTGGACTATTGGTCTGGCCCCACCAGTGATCTTTAACTCATACTTATGACTACCTTTCATAGAAATTACTTTCTGTATGAATACTGAATCAGGTTTGATCTCATTCTTCTTCCACCTTATTAAAAATTCCTTCATTCTTATGAGATAGGCCCAGCATCAAAGATCACTGACCATCAGACTCCCAGAAGCCCTCATCTGAATTCACTACCGCTTTTGACTTTTTTAGAAAATGTCTCTTTATACAGAGTATTTGCCAAAACGTGCCCTTTTGGGCAAACAATTTTAATGAAAATCTTCCCTTCCATGCAGACTGGCTGCAGACCTGAGTCAAAACTCTTGATTTGTAACTGCAAGTGTGTGGAGTCAGAGGTTAGGTAAGACAGAGAAGGGAACAGTGGTCTAATAATCATTGGAAATGATAATATCAGCCAAGAACTGAACACTGAACATAGGCAAAAGGATATACATGATAACTTCAAAATGTATGTTTTGCAAGACAATGTATAACAGAAGGAAAAGAGAGAGTGAGAGAAAAGAGGGAAAGAGCCTGCCATAGAGGCAGTCTGGGGGTTGGGGGAGGAATTGGGGACATTGGTGGTGGGAAATAGGCACTGGTGGAGGGATGGGTGCTGGAACACTGTTGAACACTGTACAAACATCTCTGTAATTGTATATCTCATGGTGGCATAATAATTTTTAAATGTGAAAATTAATTAATTAATGATAAAAATGTACTTATTGTTCCCTTCAGTTCCAAATATTTTAGTGTCCAGCATGCTTAGTCATTGCCTGTAAATGTTAGTTCACCACTGATAGATGGTGATTTCTAAAACTTTAAGCTGCTTTAGGGGTAAAAGGCTCACATGCAAACTGCATGCGAGAGGAAAGTCAAGAGGGCGGTCAAAGCAGTGTTCCCCTCCCACCTCAAGGACATCAGCTCCCTCTGATGTCCAGTAACAGCTGCTTGAGACTTTGCTCTGAGAAGCAAAAAAGTTCCTCACCTATGGACTATGATCTACATGTTTCGTATGTTTGTTTTGTTGTATTACATTTCAATACACCTGAAAATACAGTGGGCCACCTGAAGACAATAACGCAGTTGTGGAACATAACTCAGTGGTATGCATTATTATACTTAATCCTTACAATGTAAGCACATTAAAAAAAACTCTCAGCATTCAAATTCCTACAACTGAAAAAAAGTACATTTCCTTTCACCCATTCATGGGTTTGGAAATTTGGAAATATGTGTGCAAATTTATTTTCCTGGAATTATTTATAAGCTCTTGCTTAAGGTTCCTATATTAGTAAAATTTTTCCCTCAGAAATAGTAATGGCATTTTATACATAACAAAAGATCTTGGTGTTATTCTAATTCCAAAGGAGAATAAAAGTGTATTCATTTCTGCATGAAATTTTCTCATTGATAGCATGCTTGGTAGCAAACACTACACATTGAAAATTGAATTATTGGGGCCAGAGCAAGAGTCCAGCGGGGATGGCAGTTGCCTTGCATGTGTCCAACCTGGGTTCAATTCCTGGCATCTCATATGGTCTCCCGAGCACCACCAAGAGTAATTCCTGAGTGCAGAGCCAGGAGTAACCCCTGAGCATTGCCAAGCATGTCCCAAAAAGGCAAAATAATGAAATTATTGGCATGTCTTTCTGTTATGAGAGCCTTACTAATATATAGATATAAAGAAAAAATGGTATAAGAAATTCCTTTATTGCACCTATCCTCTCTCAAGACATACTTCTCAGCACAAAATTCAAAAAAGATTCTCCTTTATTGATAAATTTTAATTGAAGTAGCATTTGTTGTAATGTACGGTTGTATGGCATTATAAATAAACGTCTGTATATACCAAAAAAAAAAAACTCTTGATTTGGCAAGCATTGCTCAGACTACATTTCAGTTTCTAGTTGCTTCTGTTGGCAGTTACCCTAGAACAGGATACAGTGGGTGTGATTCTATGTAGCAGTACTGATACCTTTTCCCAAAGCAGATCTGGATGAAGAAAGAACACCTTGACCTTACTGGAGACACAGGGCTCTTAGGACGCCTTTCCTAATGCAGTGTTTCCTAGATGAATGCCAGATTTTCTCCATTTTCTGGGTTTCCTTGAGAGAGGTTGGGAAGATGAAAACCACATTTATTTAGCACTTTCAATGTGTTGAAAACTGTCTGTGGTATTTTGTTTTCCTTTCTTAGCACATAGGATCACTGAGACTCAGACAAAAGAAAAATATTTGTTATGGTCACCCAGCTGGATTGAAGTTGAGGGTAATATGACTCCGAGTATAAAATGAAATTACTCCACGTTGTCATTAGGGATGCATACCAGAGTCTTAACCAGCTACAGTGGAGTTACTCAGCCACCTATCTAGTTTGTTACTCTTATTCTTTCCTTTGACTTTGGAGGATAGAAAGTTGAGGAGTGTAAGTTGAATACAATTAATATCTGCAAAGATGCTCCTGGAAGGAGGATACTCAAAATTGACCAGGGATAGAATAGTTTGATTTTGACTCTATTTAGTATCACTATGGTATCAACCTGAAATTAACATATTTTGATAATTCGAGAAGGACCCCAAAAGTCAAGGAAAGAAACTCTGAGGCAAACTTGGAAAAAAAAGATAAAAAGTAGCCACAATCACACAATACATTTTGCTTTAGTATTTGATGCAGTCCAATTTTTTTTCTAATTATGAACATTTAGAAAATGAGTACATGGATCCCATTTAGAGGTTTAGAAAAACACCTAGTTAAGACACTTGTTATCAAGAAAGGAAACTTCTGAGCTGAGGAAAAATAGAACACAATAAAAGTATAGTTATTTTAGTGGCCAGTTTCTAAGAGAACCACCCATATACTCTGTATAATTATAATATGACCAGTGAGTGACTAACGATACACATTTATATTTTTAATATATTGTCAATTTTATACATATATTTTAAGATTTTAGACTCTAGAGATGCTTAAATATTTGTTTTATATTTGAAAGAGATATTTACCTGCTTTCATGAATTTTCCCTCATTCACAGTTACTCACAATAGGAGTTCAACAAACTTTGGTGAACAGCCTGGGAATTTAGCCAGTATTTATGAGATTGTTTCTAAGATAACATGCATTCCCAGTTCCCCAAACCCTAGTTATAATAAAAACCTGAGAACACAATGAGTATTGTCAACTCAACTACTCAGTAAACAATAGAAACATATTATTAATATTTTAGTCTATTCACATCTTAGCTCTTTTATTGGCATGCCATTTCAGTTTGATCTATATGATTTTGATTGACTTCTGTGTTTGAGCTCATATTAAAACCAAAGTAGGATTATGGAATTCAAAGTTCCACTGAAAATTTAGAATTGCATTTATGCCTTTCATTGGAACTTGGGAAAAAATTCTGTTCTCTCTGGAGTAATCTGACCGCACATGAACTTGCAAAAATACAAACTTAACTTTTAGAAAGTTATGCCTGTCTAGGACTGATTCAGTTATCCATGATTAACCTGCCGAGGTATATACAAAGTTTGCATGCGTTAACTGCTTTAAATATTTTGAAAGGCAAATCTGGCCTAATTTCTGGATTGTCACATCAAGACAGAGTTCCAGGCAATTGAACATTCTGTGTCTTTCTCTAAAAACACTCTGACTAAAGCAAGCACATCCCATGAAGTTGGAAAAACTCCCACCTCAGAACTAGTCCAGGAATAGATATAAAAAATGCAAATCTTAGTATAAAACTGAGGATAAAAGTGAATTAACTTCTTTTTCTTGACAGCATTCAAGAGCCAAGAAAATCAGACTGTATAAACTGTGGGGAAGGGGGAAATGTGTTATTATTTGGACCAAGTAGATAATTCAGGGTTTAAGTGGAGGTTCATGACTCGACCCCCAGCACTTATATAGTGAAGTGAAGAAAGGGAAGGCCACTAACACTACTGTGGTGGCGCTGGTTCTCATGCCCTGCCATTGACTGCTATTCCATCAGACAGAGAATCGTGGGAGGGACCCAGCTCCCAAACAAAGCTATTATTTTCAATAAAGGTAAGAGAAAAAACGTAAATGCTGTTGACTAAAACAACAATTGGGTATACCAGAAGAATATATCAGGACATCTTATCATTATAGTATTTATAGCAACAACGTAATAATATAGTTCTTCAAAATATGTGTAATTTCTCTAAACTGGCAACTACCCAATTAGATACAACCGACAGCAAATTTAATTCTTATTTTACAAAGGAAATTTTGTAGCTGATTAAAACTTTTGATGGTTGATCACATTTTTTCAATATTATCTTAAAGTAGGCCTTTTTTGGGTAGAGGATTTAGTTAAATACTATTTTCTCATTAAGATCAGAAAAATAAAATATAGTAATACTGAAGTAACACTAGGTTGATATGAACTCGACTATAAAGATTCATGAAACCTCATCACATCCTGTGTTTTAATGACTAGTTTAAAATGTGAGACTTCGGTTCTGACTCTAAACTCTATCCTATAGGCTGAGTAGCTTCCAACATCAGTTTGGCTTTTTGATTCCTAGCAATGTCCCATTAATAACTAAAATTAATGAAAGGTACTAGTGTCTCCCTAACTGTATGTAATTGCTCACTGAAATTCTATTAAGCAAGTATCTTTGTGATATAGACCATATTTGATTGCTGTTTTGAGCAGTAGAAGTCCTGTAAGAACAAAATGCCAGAATCTGCATTTTACTTTGAGCTTTTGCTCAAAATTCCTGGTAAGTCTATTGTCTGATCTGGTTTGGCTCAGGGACTATATGTGGTACAGGGATTGAATCAGGATTGGAGCATTCAAGGAAAGCTCCTTAACTATAGCTCCAGTCTATAAGATTTATATTTGTGAGGAACAGTGCTAAATATGTATGTAAAATGATAAGTTAAATGTATAGCAAATTGTTGAATGACAGGCCTAGCTAGCTTGGAAGCTTTGCTGTTTTATCCACTCACAGCTTAATCTATTTACATGTTCTTAAGTCAGGGTTCAGACTAATGAGATCCCTAGTCTGTGTAAACACTGATGGAGGGTGTGGCAGTGACAGAAGTCACCTTGACTCTGAATGAGTAACTTCTGACTTATTATACATCTACTAAGACTTCTATGTTATCTAGATTGGGCACAGCTCCTCTTTACACCTACTGCAGCCAGTGTGGGACAGTTAGAATTTACCAGGAGATTACCACCCCCTACTTTGAGATCATTGTTTAAGATTATAGGAAGGATCATGCTAGTTTGCCCTCAAGCAGGAGAGTGTGACCCTTTCAGTATATGGAGAATGAGATACTCAGAATCACCCTGGATGTAAGTCAAGTGGATATCTCAGGAAACAATATGCCAGATGGGAAAATGGTGAGTTCAAAGTCAAAAGGGAGTCAGTTTAATAAAAGAGAGCAAATGCTAGCAAAGCATATAGACTGTTGCCTTAAAGGATTTGGGCATCATTTGGAGAGATGGAATCCATGAAGGGTTTTAAGTAGAAGTTTGATTGTACTGCTCTTCCAGGCCTAATCTGCCTCAGTGAGCATATTTCTTATATTTCTATAATGCGATGATAAATATGATAAAACAATTCTCATATTTCTATATTTCTTTTGTAAGGTTAGGTTTTCTATTAGTCACACTAAAAGCATAAAAATAGCTAGCAAAATTCATTTTAATAATGTATTTTGTTTACCCCTGTACTTCAAAATATTGTACTTTTCATGTGTAATAAATATAAGCTATCATGAGCTATTTTGCATTCCTTTTGCATACTGAATCATATAAATCAGTCATGTGTTTTATACTTACAGTTCATCTTAATTTGAAGTGTTCAGTGGCTATGTATATCTGTGGCTATCATATCAGGTGTTTCACTTTAGTTGCTGCTAAGAATTTATGATGGACTCATTGCTGGTGTGATCTAAAATTATGCAGTTAACTTTAGATATTGTTAACGATTCTGAAAATACTTAAGCATAGTTATCATATGACACAGAAATTCTCCTGGTAGATATATATTGAGTTTAAAACACATGTCCATCCAAAAACTATAGCATAATTAGTTATAGTAATCAACAGTAAGAAACAATATGATAGCCATCAATTGATGTGTGGAGAAACAAAAGTTGGAATATCTATACAGTGGTACATAATTCAGTCAGAAAAAGAATACTGCATTCTACTATGACACAAATTAATTTTACAAATATTTTTAACATTAATATTTTCTAACATTAATATGTGTTATATTAGAAATGTAAAAGAGACAAAATAGAAATACAAAAGGCACATGGAGTAAAGGATCCATTACCCTTTGAGAATGGAAGTAATGTGGGGAGACTTGGTAGAAGTGATTGGTAGTGACAAGAGGTATATTTTTGGAATGATAAACATGCTCTGTATTTAGAAATGTTTGATGTTTGTAGAATTTTGCAAGCTGTGCAAATGTGTTGAAAACAACTAAATTTTGAATTATGAAAAAGCTAAATTGAATATGTGAATTGTATATTAATTGAAAGGAATTTTAAAGCCAAGATGCAAGGGCGAAAGAACTAGGGAAATTAAGAGTTTATTGAATTAGTCTGGGAAGAAATAAAAATGTTATATCAGAATGCTAGCATTATAGCTTGTGGAATTTGACAGGATTCTGGGTATATTTTTAAAACCAGAGCAAAATAATTTTCTTATAAACTTGGTGAAATATTGGGAAGATAGCGTTCCCATTTCCTATAGAGTTTATTATATAAAGAAAATAAATTGTGGGCACTATAAACAGAAGATTCTTTTGGTGCATAAGTTTAAGATGTATATTGGACATCAAAACAGGGATGTACATATGTAGCTAAATAAATAGTTGGCGAATTAGGGAAAAGTTAGAGAAATAAATTTGGATAATTCTATGGTACAGATGTACTTAAAAGCCTGTGGCTAGAAAAAATCACAAAGAATGGGAGTTTATGTACAGCATCAAAGAGGTGTGAGGGCTGAGTCCTGTCTTACTCCCAAATCCAGGGAGCAGAGAGATAGAACCAGCCCATGAAGAGAAGTGACTAAGTAGGCAGACAGATGGATGAATGATGCAAGAGTGAATGATGTCCTTAAAGGAAAGTGTATCAAGAAGAGCTTATTGAGTCATGATATTAAGTGCTATTAATAGGTCAAGTGACCGAATTAACTGCTGCAATCAGCAGCATGGAGGCCATTGGTAGCCTTGTTGTAGTGATAATAAAAGAATGATTATTAAGTCAATAGAGATGGAAAGACTACTTATGGAAGGAGATAGGTACCTGTAATATCTTAACAAATAGGTGCATATATAAAAGGTAAATATCATCACAGTATTTTTTAAGGTGGAATATTTTAATGCTATTGGACAATTCAGTAAAGAAAGTTGATGCAAGAGAGGAAAAATTTGCGAGTATATCTAAAACAATGGAGTGAAATAAGCTTAACTAATTAGAAAAAGATTCTGTTAAATATCTAAATAAAACAAAATAGATTTAAATTAAACAAGATTATTTAAGTATTTAAGTAACAAAATGTATCTAAATAAAACAAATTTAAATGAAAACAAAATGTATCTTACAGCCTGAGGAAGGATTTCCTGTTGATGCTGTTTTAAAGGAGTTGTAGAATGAACAGACTCACTTGGATAACACAGGTCCTTTCATTCCCTCTGAACTTTATCATCTCTCTGGGGAGTGTGCTCAAAGCAAAGATTTAAGACACAGCCCAGTGCGAAGGCAAGCACATGCATGTAGTCAGACAGGCAGCCACGGGGACATAGATGCCCCAGACAAGAGAGAAACACAAATGCCCAGGTGGGCTGATTGTCAGGATACAGATCAGGGGCTTTCTGTCAGTGGTTTGATTTGACACTGCAGAGCAAATCTATGTTAACAAGAGATAGTTCTCAAAGTTGTTTCTGAAGATATTTGGAATCATTCGTCAAATATTTCCCTAATGAATTGAAAATTGCAAAGTCATTGTAAGGCTCACAAAAATCAATGGCGAAAGGCAGAAAATGGCTATAGTCTCTTGGGTCATCTTTGTTTTCTCTTTCTCCATTTATGGAGCTGTATTGAGTCAGTCTTTGATTTAAGCTGAAGGAAAAGCAGCATTGAACTCAAATACAGGAAGTTAATACCAAGAAAAGTCTGGAATGTTCAAGGTATCTTTGAGACTTTCCAGAGATCCTAGTGTCTTTACCACTTTTTCCCAAAGGATTTAATATTATAGTCTTTTTCAATCACCATTTCTAAAAATCAGAAATCACATGTTGGGATGAAAAGGCTTTCTATAGGATGAGAAATAGTTCTCATTGTCCATAGTTCACCTATGTCTAATGTTCACCTTTAAATATGTGTCTCTGGTTGGGAAACATATTTGGTGTCTAGAACACCTCCAACCTGTTGAAAAACATACTGGGCTGGGAAAATAGAACACCCAGTAAGGTGCACACAACCTATGTGAATTCAATTCCTTCACCTTGCATGCAACCTACTTGGTTTCAGTTCCTGTACCTGGCACCCAATCTACCTGGATTCAGTTTCTGACACCACATGTTGGCCACTGAGCAACACCAGGTGTTTCCCCAGAAAAAATAGTTCAAACAGTATTAATGCAAACAAAGCAGCGAAGCTCTCAAGGAGTAATCACTGCCCAAATGTTTCTGCAGCTATTCTTTGATTGGCTTATAAATTTATTTATTCACAGGACATGCCCTAGTGGTAACTTACTTTAAATACTTAAGACAGAAACTGGTTTGCCTACTAGCTAGCTGGGTGTTGTTCATCATTCTCTGAGAATCTAAATGGGAGTTTAGGATAGTGGAAATAAAAAGCTAAATATCTAATCCAGAGAGTCAACAACACTGAAAACAAGTATCTGAACTTCAACAAGCAAATTTAAAACATGAACCAGGTTGGCTGGCCTGGTATGGTGGGAGGGGGGTGAGGGAGGGAACCTGGAAAGTCTGGTGGAGGAAATAAGACACTGGTGACTGGATCGGTGCTGAACATAGTATGTCCAAAATTCAACTATGACTAACTTTGTAAATCATGGTGCTTTAAGAAAATTTAGCAAGAACAAAAAGTAAAGAGTGAGATGGGGAGATAGTACCAGAAGTAAAGCACTTGTCTTATATGTAGTTTATTGATCAGCACAATATCTGTTGCTCTGCGTACTGCCAGGAATCATTCCTAAGTACAGAGGCAGGAACAGTTGCTGTTCACTTCTGGGTATAGTCTAAACAGCAATACCACCACCATCACCACCGCCACCACCAACAAAATGTGAAACTAACTTGTATTTGGCCTGTAACTTACAAACACTTAAGTGTCTTGCAAACACTACCAAAGAAAAACATTCTTCATGAAAATTCTTTTTTTTTCCTAAATGCCACAAGTTAGCTTAAGTTATGACACTTCAACAACCATACCTGAGGTTCCAGTAGGAAATCTTTATACAGGAGGCCAAAGTTCTAAATAACATTTAAGAATCAAACAAGAAAAACACAGACATATCTTTTCCTATAATGGATTTGAGAAAAGAAACAAATGAGAAGACTGATGTGGTAAGGAACATAAATGATTACATTAGCCTCACTGAGGCTAATTAGCGCTACTTGGATAGTTTGAGTGATACCATTAAGTTAGAACTGGCCTTCGTTGGTGATTGATTTGATAGGGTGTGACTGATCAGATAAACTGAGGGAGAATGACTCCTCCAGTTGATTCCCAGTGGGGAATGCCACAGATGAGCAAAGCCTATGTTCCATGTTCAGCAGTCTCCCAAGTCACATACAATCTCACCCAGTTCTGAAACAGTCTTTTCTGTATCTTTATAACTTTGAGGAACCGCTTTCTTTCCACATAGGATGAGTCTTGCTCCAAGGAGGGCATAGATTTTATTTCTTGTCAGGCAGTAGAAACTTTCAAAGTCATATTTACTACTCATGCTATGTGATATTTATGTCTATTCTATGGCTTCCGTATTTTCATCAGATACTAACAGCTATACTCTTGATTACTTTACTACTGGGTCCTAAAGTATCTTGAGAACTAGAGCCAATAACCTTCCATGTGTATACTGGATTACCACTCCACTTACATAAACCCAATCTCCCTAAATAAGCTATCTGCATTCCTGGATGTTTATTCACTTTATGCCAATGGAATCGCCACCTTGATTTTCCATCCTACTACTGGGAGGTCTCCTATAGCCTTTTGTTGACTCTTGCTGTTGCTAAACAACTGTATAATGTTGTTTGATTTTGGCATAGTCTTCTGATGCCATGCCGTCTGCCTCCCTGTTTTTCAGCCAGTGACCTACTATTGGATTATCTTCAAGTATCTTCCCACTAGAATTCCTGAAGTCTAATGGGTTGTGGCCACTGTACACAGATGTGCCAACCACCACTACTAAAACCTATCACGTTCTCAGGGGATATGCCAAAAAATTGTTCATCTGATCTCCAATTTTTATGTAGGTTATAACATATTAGTTCATATTTTTTCAGAAGTTTATTTCTGTTTTTCTTTTTAAAACTGAAGTTAAAAAATAAAACTTGTTTTTGGGTGGTACAGGGGATAACATAGAAGGTAGGGCACTTGCCTTGCACAAGGCTAAGTTCAATTCCTGGCACCTCATATGGTTCCCTGAGTCTATCTGAAATTATCCCTGATTACAGAGCCAAGAGTAAGCTGTGATTACCCTGAGTGTGACTCAGTAGCATTAAAAAAAAATCTTAGGTTCTATAATTATAGCAAATAATGATCTTGGAAAGTTCAAACATCTTTATTTATAAAAGATTTAGTAAACAAATTTTAAGATACTTAGAGAAAATATTTAAATCTCAAGATGTTACAAATTAAGTAGTTTAAATTGAATTTAAATACATTAAATTGACATAAATTTCTCAACTTTAGTTGCAAAACATAATAGACTGGAGAGTTTTTGAAAGATATTCATACCTGTATCTTATTATCAGACTCTTATTAATTCTTTCAGTACATCCTGAGCATTAGAATTTTGAAAACTTCCCCAGATAATCCTATTGTAATGCTAAGTTTAATAGTTATTAAGTTATATTAATTATTTTTGATGGAAAATTTGAAAGAAATAAATATTTTATTTTTAATTTTTTAAAATTTTTTTTATTTTTACAGTTACAAAGATATACAATTAAAAAGTTCATATTGGGTTTTGGTCATACAGTGTTCCAGCACCCATCCCGCCACCAGTACCCATCTCTAGCCACCAACGTCCCAGGTTCCCTCCCCCTCCTCCAGCCCTCCTCCATGGCAGGTTCTTTATTTCAGAATTAAATATTTTATATGTGAGTTGAAAAACAAAGCACATTTTAATATATCTCTCCTCTTTATTCCTTGGTTTAAATCATACACATATGCTTACTCAGAGACTACCATGTACATATGTGGCATTTGACATAAAAACATAAATAATGCTAAATTGCATAAGAGTAATAAAACATCAAACTCAGTTGCTAAGCAAGAGGAATATTACAGTAAATATTTATGTGCATTAGTTAATTTAATTATTTTGTAATATTTAAGATTAAGAATTATTTCCATTTACGAAGGGTGCTGACATTCAAAAATGTTGAGTCAATTTTGCATACTCTAGTAAGCAGAGGTTTTGTCTTTCAGAGAGTTGCTGTCCTCTTTCCACTCCATTTTATTCTATCTTTTCTCTAAAGAAAGGGAATACAGAGAAGTGACCATCTTCTTATGGATTTCAACAGTCTGTTTGGAAGCATAAGAAACTCAATTTTTTACTTTAATAAATCCAACTTGAAATAACTGACTATGCAATCCAAATAAGACATTGTGCAAAAAGACTAATAATGTACATTTTATTTTCCTTGAGAGGGAAAGAAGGGACTGTAGCACACCTAGTAGAGCACAGGGTTTAATCCCTCTTTATGCTCAGGAATGATCCCTGAAGCATTGAGGGAACCATGGGTGGAGCTATTGAATGAACAAGGACCTCGTTGCATACAACTCGTTGTATGTATGTATGTATGTATGTATGCATATATTGTTGTATGTTATTGTTGTATGTATATACATACAACAATATATGCATACATACATATACATACAACAACTCCTATGTATGCAACTTATTGCATACATGTAAGTGCCTTACCCTTGATCTGTCTCTTGGCTCTAGTGCATTATTTCTAACTGTAAAGTAGAACAGGACATGGTGTTGCTCTTCCTGTTCATAGGGAAAGTTTACTGGTTGCCAAATTATTATCACAAATTTCTTAGATTAGTTATTTGCTGGATATTGCTGTTAAATCAAAGAACTCAATATATGAGACCCATTTTAGGTGAACAATCATCATGAAATAATAAACCCAAGGGAAGTATCAAGATACACTCTGAGCAGTTTGGAATCACACACTCTTATGCTTTGGCTTCCCGCCTATAAATTTCTTAGCCCGCCTTTATAATGCTCAAACTTGTCTCATCAATTTTCTTACCATCACATTTAGCCCACTAAGTCCTAGTTTTTTTCTGGGAGCTTTTACTCTTGTTCAGTTGAATAAAATATCTCATTTATTTATTTTTTAGTATTATTTACATTGTATTGTTTATAATATTGGCATCATAGTAATGTAAGGTGCCTGTTAAGAAATATAGAAACTGTGATTCATACTAGGAATGCTAAATCAAAATTTCAACTGAGGGGCAAAAAACTTAGGTTCAAACGACATACCTATGCAGATAAATATGCAGATTACAGGTAATTCCTGCAGAGGACTCAACTCATCTATCGCTTTATGGCTGCATGTGTTTAACCCTGGAAAAATATCTTCTTTTCAAGTTCTAGAGTCTGTTTTAAAGTAATACTTATGTACTAAGTTTCAAGGTAGCATTTTAATACTTAAATAATGGTAGCTCAAATTCACTTCATCACTTGATCACTTGACATCTTGTTATTCATTGATTTGCTCGAGCAGGTGCAAATCCATTTGGATTTGGAAATCCATTTGGAAATCCATTTGAAATGGTCAAACATTTCCATTTGACCCTATCACGTGCCAGTGTAGCCCAATGGCATCTGGTTGCTTCAGGAATACGAAGAGTCTCAAACCATTTGTTCAGAGTCTTGACGAAGAAGTCTGACCATCTTATAGGTGGGCGGCCACGTGATCTTTTGACATCCCGTGGGATCCAGTCGGTAATGGTTCTAAAATTTGGCTACTGATAGTTAAGGGAAGAAAAATAATCAACACTTTAACAAAATTATTTTTATAGGAAAAGTAAATAGAATATTATAATGCTTTACTGAGGTTTGAAAATACTCAGACAAAAGAGAGAGATGAAAATGAGGGCCTGGAGGGGAAGGAAAAGAGAAAGAGAGAGAAAGGGAAGGAAATAAAAAACCGGCCATGGAGGAGGGCTGGGGAGGTGGGAGGGAACCGGGGATGTTGGTGGTGGGAGATGGGCACTGGTGGAGGGATGGGTGCTGGAACACTGTATGACCAAAACCCAAATATGAACTTTTTAATTGTATATCTTTGTAATTGTAAAAATAAAAAAAATTTAAAAAAATTAAAGAAATCAAACTAAAAAAGAAAACAAGGGTCAGCTATACCTATGCTACCAAAAGTAGAAGATCAAAAATCTCCTAGAGGTTTTAGTGTTTTTAACATTTAGTTTGTATCACAGCATTGATTATCTATGATATTTAATATGACTACAAAAGCACAAAAATTTTAATATGATCATCTCTGAGAACTTGTAAGAAAAGGCAGCTTATTCAAGGTTTAAAAAGCCAGACATTTATCCCATTCCCTAGATGTGCACAAAACATTTCCCCAGCATGTAACTAATAGGTATGTTTCATGTGCCTATTCTCCTTGGCATCAGCTAGGCTTCAGCTTAAGAAGTGCCAAGGAGTGGGAGGCACAACTCTTCAGATTATACTTTAGTTTTCCTTTCTAATAATTGCAAGTATACAAAGCATGGATCTCATTACAGCTATCAATCTTCTATTTATATAGGTTTCTTGAAAGAGAGACAGTGTCAGTTTAGAGCTTGGTCCTATCATTTCAGGAGTAACCTCTACATCTAGAGTCATAGGCCCCAAGAACAATGACCAAGGTCAGTCTTTGCAGCCTGCCTGTGCTTTTGTTTGAGAAGAGATAGCCCTTCAATGCTGAGAAACCCGATTTCCAGGAACTCCAGGCCTCAGCCAGGCAACTGTCTTTCACGTAGCCCTGCAAAGAACAATTGTGTGAAGCAGAGTGACCTCAGAAGCCCAAAGCCTTGCAGGCTATTTATGAATGTGGTGTGCTCAGAAAACAGGCTCAGGATAAGGAAACCCTATCATAGCCCAATTTAGCTTCCACTCTGGCCGTGTGAGCATCCTATGAAGAAACAAATGTAAATATAGCAATAACCAGTTCAAAGGTAGACCAGTCATGAGTTGTGCTTTTGAGAGCCAACCATGTGAAATCTCTGGAGAAGCTTTAATCAGACAAGCAGGAATCTGGAAGCTGAGATAGTATATTGAGATCTTTTTAATTTGTGGTCTCTGTTTCAGAAATGTGAAAATCAAGCTATATATCTCTGTAGAAAAGAAAACATACTGAGAATGAATAATATTCTTCATGCCAAAAAAAAGATGGCCTCATTTTAATTTCTGGAGCAATATACACAGATAAAACATTCCTGGAGTGATGTAAATAGATGAAATTTAGAGGAGGGAAAACAGATAAAATGTTCACACTTCTTGTAGTTCACCATTTAGAGTTGACACTACTTATTTCATCTTTGTAGGAGTTAGAGTTCGCCTAAAAGTTCCCTTAGTAGACTTCAATATAACGCACCTGATGTGACATGTCCATACCAGTATAATGATGAAGAGAAGAACTGTTAACTATTTTGCAGGTACTAATAACTTAGCAAAAGCAAATAAAGGTCCCTCTCATAAAGCAGCACCTTATAAATAATGTAAAAAAATTCAGTCTCACTGACTAGAAACCACTTCCTCTTCTTCATAAAATATATATTTCCCTTGTCAAAGGGATCCATGCTGCTTAAGAACATGCTCATTTTGTGGAGTACCTCACACTTAGATAGAGGCAAACACTAATTTATTTCAAGTGCAAGGCAACATTTGTATTACAGCTAAAATATGTCCATTGTAACTGGCCTTCAGTGGGAAGGTCATTAGCATCAGTAATAGGCTGTGATAAGAAACAAAATGAAGATAGGACAGTGCTAGGAATGTAAAATACTGCCCTATGCAGTATTTTAAGCAACACAACAGCTTGAAGTTAAGATTACAAAGGAAGTCACAAAGTTGAACCAATATTTATTGATGGGGGAAGGGGCGTGTAGTAAATTGGTTGTGAGGCATTTGTCCACACCGGGCTGGACCCAGAGCTTACTTCTGGCTCTGTGTTCAGGCATGACTCCTAGAGGTGCTGGGGGGTCATATGTGTGCCAGAGATACAACAGGGATTCAAAAGGGGTTGACCCTATAGGAGAAAATACTATTTTAACCCCTGTATTGTTCCTCAGGGCCCTGACACAATATTCTTTTTTAGTTTTTCTTAAATAAATAATCAACTCTCTAACTCTCTATATTAGAGTTTTTTCATTGCAACATAATCTGTAGGAACCAATACGACAGTTTTTAAAGAATAGGAAAACTTCATATAATAATAAATATGCATTTAAGTTACCCTAATCTCATCATTGGCTTATAAAATTCTATTTTAACTTCAAAACAACTTTGTTTAAAATTTTTCATCAATATTTATATGTAAATTTCTGCCATTTGCAAAAAATTAGCTGAAAGTACAAATTCTATAATACTATAGAAATTATGATTGTTTTTATTTTTCTTATTAAATTAAATAAAACTTTATTGTATCTCCATATGTAGAAACTACTAACTTCCTGAGAGATGTATAATCCCAGAAGATCATATAGAAGCACATGTATATATTATTCTCTAGGAAACACAAATGTATACATACATATGTAAATGTGTGTATAGATATACATGCATATATATGTATTTATATACATTTGCATATACCAAGTATTAGCAGAAGGATAAATTGCTTATCATTTGTAACTAAACCCCTATTTCTCTCCACACTATAGTTTTACATACAATGAAAATAAATGACCGGGGTCTTGCACTTCTCCTCTCCTTCTTTACTAAAAGACGTTCCCAGGACCGAGGAACCATGCATGAAACAATGTAATTCATAATACAACAATGACTCAGTAAAAACAAAGCTCTGCAAATGGTGTGGAGGAAATTACATCAGGTTAGACAGAACAGGGGTATATTTCCCTCAAAGATGACATGAATCCAAGTTGTCTATTTTGATTGAGTATATATTATAATAAGGCAGTATTCAGAGCAGGTTCAGGATGAGGCTAAAGCTCAAGGATAACCACAAAATTCCTATGACCATTTAATTTTTAAACTATTTTTTCATTGGGAATTGTTTAAATTATTTTTAAAAATTAATTCACCATGAATTGCAAAGTTATTCATGATTGGGCTTCAGAAACAAACCATTTAAATACCAGTTCCTTATGTTTTCACTTATCTACTCCAGTGCCCCACTCCCACACTCTATCCACCCGTCTGCCTAAATGAAAAACATTTTTAAAAATAACTTTTGATACTGTGGTTTACAATACAATTTTCAACAGGCTTTCAAGAATAACACTTTACTACCTTCAGGCCCCTTCCTGATGATTTTCTGTAACTCATGACAATGATTCTTTTACTCTCTGAGAATTTCAACTGTCCTCAATTTTAATAATCAGAAATACACAATTTATTTTTTGCTGGGGTTGTGGAAGGATGGGGACACACTGAGGGGTGCTCATGGCTGATTTCTTGGCTCTGTGCTCAGGGAATACTTCTGGTCGCACTCAGGGGACCATATGGGATGCCAGAAAAAAACTCGGGTCAAGTATGTACAAGACAAGCGCCCTATCCACTGCACTATCACTCTGGCCCCTACACGAGTTCTTTTTTAAAGTCAAGGACAATATTCATAACTTTTAGGCATGAAATAATTGAAAGCATGTTAGCAAAAGTATATTTACCCATGAGATGTGCTTTAAGAAATATTCACGATTCTGACTGGTGAGTTGGAAGATACGTCTGAACTTCACAAAAGAAAATGGATTCAATAGGGATATTGGTTTGGGGACAGGAAAGCATTTTATTTGAAAGACTTTGATGTACATGTTCAAAACTTCTAAGATTCTAGGAATTGGAAAAGGACTAATTCTCTAACTAGGGCCAAGGATGGATTTGGAACATATTTAGAAAGAGAGGAAGCTGAAAGCATAGAGATTTGTAGACTTATATGCCAACATCCTCCAGTGCAATGTGAGGAAAGAGTAAATAGTTTCTTTCTGGGTTCTGACATCTAACAGTTGTATTTTATTCTGCAGTGGTTTCTGTGAACACCTAGGATTTTATACAACAACACTGTCAGCAAATAAAGAATGAAATATCAATCACATTAGTCTGAGTTTCATTAAGAATTTTACTACTTGTCACTTGTTACTTGTCTTCCTGTTGATCATTTATTTGCTCGAGCGGGCGCCAGTAACATCTCCATTCGTTGAGAATGAAGTCCATTATTATTACTGTTTTGGGCATATTGAATATGCCACGGTAGCTTGCCATGCTCTGGGTTCATCCCAGGGGACCCAGTCTTTGTCTATGTCAGACCATCAACATTCCACCATCCTGGGCCCAAGGGGCAGAGCCCTGGGTGTAGGCAAGCCTGTCTCCTGTCTGCCACCTGCTGAGGCAGCCAGGCACCGCAGCCACACCTGCAACATCTTGAGGGGCAGGAATTTTACTACAAAGTTTCCAAATCCAACATCTTAATTATGAGCTTGATCTTGACAGCAAATGTCAGGGTGAGTCAGTATTTTCTGAATCTGGTGTATGGTATCTGGGCATAACGTAGAATAATAATTCACCTTTACCACCAGACTTGACCTCGTAAGTGTAGCAGTTGTGATATGAAACTTATTTAAGACAAACTTAAGTATAATTAGGATCCTATGTGAGCTCTTATCATTGTTCTTTTAATATATCTTAAGCTGCCCAATACTTCTCAAAAGGGGACTTGTGCTTATTTCAGACATTTTAGACTGAATTTAGAAATATTTTCATGTATGCAGAGTAAATATAGACATATAATATATTGAAAAATCTTCCTGATTAAAACAGATATGTAGCATTATCTTTGAACCCCTGTTATTATTCCTACTGCAATGACTTGCCTTCAATAAAAAGTTGTTAAATTAATAAAATATGAATGGTTTTCCTTATACAAGAGTCCATTAATGCAATTTGAAATATTTTTTGCTGAATATTTTCAGTTATATTTAGTATACCACATCGTAGGGAGCACTGATGAAACTAAGTTGAGCTTCTGGTTGTTTTTATCAGATGGATTATTTTTCTCAGTAAGTGCATTAAAATGTTAAGAGTTCACTTCCCTACTGAAAGAGGAGAAAACCTCGCTCTTTTCATAAAATTATTGTGAGCATTGATGATATTACATGAATGTGTGGCATAAACTATAAAACCCACCTCAGTGTACATTTAAATAAAGTTTAACAATCAAGTCACCATCTCAGCATATTGGCTAACTGTAATATGCATTCACATATTTATGTGACATTTTTTTTTCCAGTTAGAAGCAAATGCAGGTTGTGTGTGTATGTGTGTGTGTGTGTGTGTATGTGTGTGTGTGCAGTGATTAGTCAATAGAGCTTCACATAGTGAATATTACAGATTTCATTATTACTATTATTATTGCTTTTTTGGGTCACACCCTGCAATGCTCTGGGGTTACTCCTGGGTCTTTGCTCAGGGAATTACTCCTGGCGGTGTTTTTGGGGGACCGTATAGAATGCTGAGGATCGAACCTGGGTCATCCGCGTTCAAGACAAATGCCCTAACAGCTGTGCTATCGCTCTGGATTCATTACAGATTTCAAAAGCCATTTATCATTATATTGAAAGCTTTCACTTTAAAAGAGAAACTCTGGTTTTGCCAACCATAGAAGCAGGAAGTATTTTATGTACAAAATATAAAGTTACTGTTTGCAAGACATTTTTGCACCTAGTTCTAATACCACCAAGGAGACAGAAAGAAAATAGATTACATGCAGTCACCCCAAGCTTATGCTTTATCTCTACCCGCCCACTTTAGAAACACCATAGTTCGAAGTTGGTTTCTAAATTAAGAACACAATTTCCCAGAGGTTCTATATTTGGGAGAAAGAGATTTCCCTTGTCTAGAAATACACCCTTTCCGTTGCACTCTACAGAAATCCAGATGACAATTTTCCTAAAAACACATAAACAACCCCAACTTGTTATCTTAAATTTAAGTTGGGATCAAATGAGTAGCTTTGGGGAAATATTTAGTAATTTGACATGGGCTGGGACTTCTTCCAAGTCTTTATTTTGTAAAGTATCCACCTCTCTTTTCATTATCTTGTAACTTCTTTCACTACCACATAGGATATAGTGTATTATAAATGGTGCCCAGGCATCACCTCTCCATAACAAAGACTACTCTCTCCCTGTATTTCTCTCTCTCTCTCTCTCTCTCTCTCTCTCTCTCTCTCTCTCCCTCTTCTCTTACACTTTGTAGCTTGCCCTACAGATATTAACGATGTATGATGTCTTTATGTGCATATTCAATAGTGAGTTCTAGTGTGACATCATAATTCCTCATTCCCCATAGCCTTTCCAGTTTGTTGCAACTAGAATGATAATTACAGTGTATAAATGTGAAAGATCCTGGGAAGGACCTGGTGCTAAAATCCATTATAGTTAAGATTGTCACACATTAGTCTAAAATCCATTAAAGTCTAAGATTATCAGAGGCAAAGAGATAGAAAGATAAATAAAATGTGCCTGTAATAGGGACAGGAAGGGTTTGGGTGGGGGTGTGTTTGGGATACGGGTGATGGGAATTTGGCACTGGTGGAGGGATGGGTGCTGGAACACTGTATGGCAGAGACCCAATTATGAACATCCTTGTAATTGTATATCTCACATGGTATAATAAAATTTAAAATAAATAAATAAATAAAAGTTTAAAAAAACCCAAAGAATACTACTGGTTTTTGCTAAGCACGGGTAACCTGATACAAGGTATGTGTCCAGCATTTGTACTTGATGGAGACAAATAAATAAATTAGATATTAGTGTGTAAATTTATAATTAAACATAGTAAAATGAATTTATCGCAATTATCACATTTCTGTATACTAAGGTTATTAAATAATATTAGTCCTATGTTAGCAATATGGCATAAAGATTAGAATGCAGGTTTGGCCTGGTGCTTTCTTAGCCTTAAAGACAACTTTGAATTTTGCTTGTGTGACTTGAACAGGTAATTATCTCAAATAATGACTATTATAACTTTTCTTGTAGTCTTATTCTCCTTTTCTGTTAAGTATGGAGGGAATAAGAATTGGAGAAGGTAAAGCAAGTGAAGTGTTTGCAAGGGTGCCACAATGCAACAAGTGAAGTTAAAATAGTAACTTTTGTCATTAAATGAGAGTTGTGGTAGGGAATATAATAAGGTTTAATGATGGAAAAAGGACTTGCAACATTCAAGGGGCTTTCTATGCTTCAGTTAGTTTATTTATACACCTTTTCATTCAATCTTTTGGAAGTTAAGTTTTCCTTTTGGCTAATTTTTTATTTTAGTTTTCTTTATAAAATAAGTTATCTTTGTTATTTATGACAAATTAAATAGGGAAGCCGATGGTCTCAGATCACTCTAACTTCCTTTGGAAATTACTTCATTGATTTTGAAATGATAGAGGACCTGTAGTGTGGCTATAAATACATTCATTAAGTCATAAATTGCTCATGGCAGCACAGGAAATCTCAATATACTGTCCAGGCATCTTCCTCCCTGAAACACACATTTTCCCAGGGGTGCCCAACCCAGGTCCATTATCTTAAGTACAACTGGAACTGAAGTCATGAATCAGGGGAGAATTCTGGTTCCTAATCCTCTTTGATATTCACGGAGTTCATTGAGGGGCTAATTTTTCAGGCTGACATGATAGACAAAAATTAAGAACACTTACATAAAGCGAGATGCAGGTTGACCAATAAGCTTTCCTATTACATAATCAGAAGAGCCTTTCTTGAATGAGCTAAGACTCTGATGGGAAAACTGTGGCATGGGCACAGAGCATCCAAAATGGTATATTCTAACATCAGGCATTTCATTTGCAGACATTTTACTAAGACTCCTGTGCTCTGCCTTCAGGGATTTGCTCACACTGTCTTCACAGTTGAAGAAAATAGCCAGATTATTTACACATCAATGTTGATTTTATTGCATATTAAATGACTGCACAATAGTGAAGAACATTTTGATATCTAAGCCTGAGACAAGAATAACCACCAGATCACTGTACCAAAGGCTAATGAATATATATGTTGACGATTATACCCAACTAGATTATACCCAACATTTAGTTTAAGTTGCTGGCTAAAGAAATAGCTCAAGGGAATGTGCACATGCTCTGCATGCAGGAGGCCCAATCCTTGCACCTCATTTGTTCAGTCCCTCATTACCCCATGATCCTTTAAGTACTGCCCAGAGCTAACCTTGACACAAAGTCTCAGCGTCCATTGGGTGTTGCACTCTCTCCCCAAATTGTTTAATTAAATTCTGAATGTATTGGGAGTGGGGACTAAAGGTAAATTTCATTTTTTTTTGTCTTTTATATTTATTGTCTGTTTCCTTCTTACCACACACTACTAGCTAAAGTTCTCTGGGTTTTATTAATTTTATTTAGAGTAATTCAGTTTGTCTCCCCAAATTCTCTATGACCTCCATTTTTATAGGTTAAGTGTGGAAATAATAAAGTTCAATGTTTTATGGAGAAACTGTAGACACAGGTATCAGAGCAGACGCCCCTTTCATGTCCTGGAGAGTTAAAGTAACCGAAGTCTTTGCATTTGTTTGGAAAATATTCAGCACCCTTCACTAATGGAGGACTAGTTGGCAGCCAGAGCTTACTGTTTAAAACTTTCACAAGAACACACAATTATATGCCAAAAGGAAGTAATTTGATCCAAATACAAAATAATCTCCTTTTGCTATATTTTTCAAATGTGCATTACCTGAACTTTTAATGATTCAACAGAAGCAGGAATTGCTACATACTATCATTCTTTGCTATGCACTTGGGAACAAACAAGTAAAGATTTCCTTCGGGTTGCATATTAAATTCCGGTTTTCATGTTCTTAAATGGGCCCCATTGTCTTTTATTCTTGGTTTTTGTGAAAGGAAAAGAGGAGAAAAGAGCCTGTTCAGACCAGTAGCAGAGTGAGGAAAAATAAAATCTCCTGGGTAGAACTTATTCAAGCCTCTTTAATGAATGATAATTATACATGGCTTAACAGGATTTTTTGGTGTCATTTTTTAGAAAACTTATCTGTGTTTATCATAGAGTTTTGTGCTTCTATTGGAAAGAATCCACCAAAGATTTGCAAAGACTCTAAGGATATTGCTCTTGAATCTTCTCTAAAGTGAGCCAGAGTTTGTCATTAAGTGCTGTGGTCACTTGGCAAATAGATCAATGAAAAACTTGGAGCAAGGAGTTTTTTTTTAATTAAAACATTTTATTATACCACCGTGAGATATACAATTACAATGTTGTTCATGTTTGGAGGTTTCTGACACATAGTGTTCCAGCACCCGCCCTCCACCAGTGCTCATTTCCCACCACCAAAGTCCCCAATACCCTCCCCACTCCCACAGCCTGCCTAAATGGCAGGTTCTTTATCTCTTTTCTCTCTCCTACACACATTGTGGGTTGCACTGCATACACTTGGAAGCCATCATGTGCATTTTTTTGCTTGTATTTAATGCTCAGTTTTATGTTGTTATCAGCATTTTCGACATTTATTCACACATGTTCCCTTCTCTGTCTTACCTAACCTCTGACTCCCTCACGCTTGAGGTAATTTCCACTTTTGGTAAGACCACCTGATATATTTATGTCATGCAAATAAATGCAGTCATTCTATGTCTCTCTCTTTCCTTCTGACTAATTTCACTCAACATGATCCTTTCCATTTTCATCCATTTATAGTCAAATTTCATAACTTCATTTTTTCCTAACAGCTGCATAGTATTCCATTGTGTAGATGTACCACAGTTTCCCTTATCCAGTATCAGTTCTCAGGCATACTGGTTATTTCCAGGTTCTGGCTATTGTGAATATTGCTGCTATGAAAATAAAAGTGCGGTTGTGTTTCTGCTGTGTGTTTTTGGCTTCCCAGGGTATATTCCCAGGAGTGGTATGGCTGGGTCAAAAGGGAGCTCAATTTCTAGTCTTTGGAGGAATGTCCATATTGTTTTCCAGAAAGGTTGTACAAGTCGACATTCCCACCAACAACATATGAGAGTTCCCTTTCCCCCCATCCACGCCAGCACTTGTTGCTTTTACCCTTTTGAATATGGGCCAGTCTCTATGGTGTGAGGTGATATCTCATTGTTGTTTTGATTTGCATCTCTCTGATGATTAGTGATGATGAGCATTTTTTCATATGCCTTTTGGTCATTCGAATTTCTTCCTTGTCAAAGTTTCTGTTCATCTCTTCTCCCCATTTTTTATGGGTTTGGCTGTTTTCTTCTTATATAACTGTACCAGTGTCTGATATATTCTGGATATTAACCCCTTATCAGATGGGTATTGGGTGAATATTCTTTCCCATTCTGTGAACTGTCTTTCTATCTTGGTCACTGTTTCTTTTCGAGGTGCAGAAGCTCTTTTAGTTTCATGTAGTCCAATATGTTTATCTTTTCTTCTAGTTGCTTTGTTAATGGTGTTTCACCTTTGAAGAAGTCTTTAGCTTCAATGTCGTGGAGGGTTTTTCCTATATTTTCTTCAACGTATTTTATTGATTCAGGTCTGATATTGAGATCTTTAATCCATTTTGATCTGATTTTTGTTCAAAGTGTTAGACACAGGTCCAAATTCATTTTTTTACATGTAGCTGTCCAGTTTTCCCAGCACCACTTCTTGAAGAGGCTTTCCGGGAAGGAGTTTTTAATTCTCATTGCTGCTTGCTGCATTCCCAATAATGATCTGTGTTCTGAAATCTGTATACATGTCAATCCTCTTGAGCTGGGATTCTGTCTAAAATCTTTTCTATGTATTAAGTACTACATTACTTTCATGGAGGCACATAATGTGCATATTTATATGCATATATAAGTAAATACATGTATATGCTTATATATGCATATATAAGTAAGTTACACATATATGCATATAAGTATATATGTGTAATTTACTTATTTTAATTTTAACCTAAAGATATTAGTCCCTGATTTAAGAGAATCTTAATGTTAGGATTTTATGCAATGTTCCAACACCACAGCTCCCACCAGACCCTTTCCCCATGTCCCTATCCCTCTTCCTCAGCCTTTCCACCATACTACATAAGCTCAATAATTTAGACCAGTTATCAGGTTAAGAGAAAAATTTGATGAAGACAATCTGCTTTCTCATAAAAGAGAAGATGAACCTTTTATTTTTGCCATCTGCTATCATCTGCTATCATTTTTGCCATTTGCAATCTTCATATCTCTCAGAAGTTTCTTTTATCTTTCCTCTTACAATTGAAGTCTGGCTCAGTTTTGTTCATGACTATTTGTTCTTTATCCTTATAACTCTTTATGCTGAGGGACAGTACATATTTTCATACTTTAAAATGAATAATTTTAGGAAATAGCATTTTTCTTTAGAGGTAGACAATAAAATGTTTTATCACTTATCTTGTATCACTCCTAGTCTTCCCACTGTTCATCGATTTGCTGGAGCAGGCACCAGTAACGTCTCCATTCATTGTCAATGAGGTCTATTATTGTTACGGTTTTGGGCATATCAAATACACCACAGGTAGCTTGCCAGGCTCTGCCGTGGCTCTGGGTTCATCCCCAGGGGGCCCAGACTTTTTCTTTTCTTTTTTTTATACTGACACTAAATAGAGTGTTTTCTAAAATATATTGGGCACTTGAATTTCTTTTAAAGTAATTTTATGCATATTTTCAACTTTTAGAAATTGTAAGTAATCATCATGGAACAGAAGGGTTCTATTACCTGCTCCAGCTTACTTCTGGCTTTATGCTCAAGAATCAATTCCTGTGGCTGGAGCGATAGTCCAGCGGGTAAGGCGTTTGACTTGCATGTAGCCGACCCGGTTCGATCCCTGGTATCCCATATGGTCCCCCATTCAGTGCCAGGAGTGATTCCTGAGCACAGAGCCAGGAGTAACCCTCTGCATCGCTGAGTGTGGCCCAAAAAGCAAAAATACACAATAATAATAATGATCAATTCCTGGCAGTAGTCAAGGGATCATACGCAGTGCTGGAAAACAAACTGGAGTCAGTTGCATGTAGGGTAAGTGTCTCAACCCCTATACAATTTTTTATGGTTGAGTCATACTTTTTATACAGTCCTGTTTGTTTATTTCTGGTGTTGTTATCTTTGCAATGGAGTCAAATGATTGAAAGATCTCTAAGGTGGTCTTTACATGGCAACAACACTCAGGCTAAAAATAAAAATTACCCTACTGAAAATGGGGAAAGTATTTACATGCATTACATCAGATGAAGGGCTAATATTCAAGAAAATGCTATAAAAATCAACCAAAAAATTTTTTTAATGGGGAGAGTAGAGAAACAGAAACTTCCCCCAAAAACACATTGGATGTCCAGTAGGTATATGAAAAGAATACTTATAGTTATTTATTATTCTTTTGCCTTTGTAACAAAGAATATTTTTTATTCTTTGTTATTTACAAATAATTATTATTGTTACTAAATCAAACAACAATTAGATAGCACCTCACACTAGTAAGAAAGTTGTATTAAAATGACTGAAAACATGGGTCAGAGGGTTTGTATAGAGAGTAAGGTGCTTTTCTATCACTTGGCTCATTCAGGTTTGATCCCGGCACCTCCCTCGTATGGTCCTCTGAGCACTGTTTAGAGTGGTCCCTGAGCACAGTCAGGAGTAAGCTCTGAGCACAACCAGGTGTGCCCCAATTCTAGTCCCTCAAAAGCAGTGTTGGAAGGAAAGAAGGAATGTCATCTGCTTCAAGTTCTATGGGAAACAAGATAAAAATTATTTAAAAAAGAAAGACCAATGACTCCCATATAAATGAGCGATTCTACTTCTTGAGATATACCCCTCAAACAAACATAAAAAGATTAATTTAAAAAAGACATATACACACTTATGTCCACTGCAGAACTTAGTAAAAAGGCAGAATGCATAAATGACTCAAATGTTCTACAACAGATGAATGAAAAAAAATGATGGCATACACAGTGGAATACTATACAGCTCTAGATGCAATCATGTCATTTGTACCACAGTGGCTAGAAATGGAGGTTATAGAGTTAAATGAAATAAGTCAGTGGGAGGGCCGGAACAATAGCCCAGCAGGTAGGGCATTTGCCTTGTACGTGGCAGGCCTGTGCTGGCCTGGGTTCGATCCCTGGCATTCCATATGGTTCCTGGAGCACTGCAAGGAGTAATTCCTGAGTGCAGATCCAGGAGAAACCCCTGAGCATTGCCGAGTGTGACCCCCAAAAAAAGGAAATATGTCAGTGAGAGATGAGCAAGTACCAGATGATCTCACTCAACCTTGAAATATTAAAAACACAAAAAGGGTCAAACATTGTTGAATTCACAACCTTGAATTACAAACTTGGATTATTGAGCAATGAAAGCAGGGCTTTTGGGGGAATAAAGAGATGAACTGCAAATACCATATGGACATTGGAGACTTTGGTGGCAATGAGGATAACACAGTTTCTTTGTGCATCAATAGCACATGCTTTACCACTATTATAACCATGTTACCTAACCAAAATTATAATAACACAAATAAGTAAAATCAAAGGGTCATTCCTAACTGAGTAATTAAAGTTATTAGCAGGATAGAAAAGGGATTCTAAATAGCTGTTCCCACTTAAACACAGGGCCTCTTAAATTGTCTGAAATGCTTTCTTCATTATTCCTAGAGACCTGATATGATTTTGTCATAGGGTTGTTCTTCCAATGGTCTTCATCTTTTTTAATCTGTTTTGCTCACTCTCTAACAAGTTTTTCTTGTTTTATTAGGCTAATAAAAATTTAACCAAGTGCTTTTTTTCAACACTAGTATTGCTTCTTAATTGGATTGATTTATTTTTAATTTATTTTACATGAAAGTGATCATTGAATATTCCTTCCTCTGTGCTCAGGGATCACTCCTGGAAATGCTTAAGGTGCCATATGAGGTGTCAAGGACATAATTGAGACCAGTCACATGCAAAGCAAACAGCTGTATACTGTCCCTTTGACCCTAATCAATTTTGTTTCTAGTTATTGCTAACTTAGAATTAGTAGCTAAACAGTCACAATAGACATATTAATTGTGCACACACGATCCTCTACTCCATTTCCATTTGCTCTTTCTTTTCAGTTTATCTGAGCTAAGTTTATGAAGCAGCTTAGAAACCTAAACTGCGCTCCATGAAAGTCAACTTGTATTCTACCCAGCAACAGGAAGCTACGCTCTTGCCAATGGCAATGTTTGTTTATCTCACTCAGCGCCTACTCATTTAAGAGACAAACCAGTTTTCTCAGTTGAGTCATTATTATTTTTTCTAAATGATTATTTCTCTTTAATTATTCAGCTAAAATGAGCTGTTTTTTAGCAAGCGTGTGTTCTTCCCTCACCCCCAGCTTTGTAATATTCTTAATCTATAGCAGGTGTTGAAACTTTCAAACTCCTACATAAAGCTCAAGAACAGCCAAGGGGAGAGCAAATAAGAGACATTGCTACGGAATTCTTTGGTGGCAGAAGCAGGCACACATCTGGAAGCTCTGTGAGACTGATGTTACCGCTCCTTTTGTTCAGTACAGTCAATGCCTTAGATGTCTGCTATGTGCCATGTACATGGTTAGAAGCTAGGGAATGATTAAGAAACACTATTTGACCATCTGATGTTAAGCAATGAATTAAGGAGAAAAAGCATACAGACAAGAAGGCTGCAGTTTGAATGTGTTCGAGGTACCGTGCTGAAGAGCAGAGACAGCTGGCATCACCAAAGACAGGAAGGAACAGCTCCTTCAACTTTGGGTTTTCTGCTCGTTCATCACTGCTCTAAGTTACATTAGTTCAACGGTCTTCTCTAAGGAAAGTAAATGCACAGGGGAGAGTTACATTTCCAGAGGACTTGTAGCCTTTAACCATCTAGAGCTGCTTCTCTTAAGAGGCACCAGTACATCAATCTGTCATGGAGGTATGCTAGAGACAGCTGTCTAGTCTAGAGGAGTTAATAATTAATCTCTTACAGAGATAATCATGATTTGAAACTTTGTCCATATTTGAAATAAGAACTGAAGCCTGAGCATTGTTTTAAATATTTCCTTTCGTTTTTGTAGAGAACTGCTATAATTTTGTCATGAGGTTGTTTTAATAGGCAGATAGATAGAGAGATAGTATATGTTCCTGATATACATATAGATATTATATTATGTTCCAGATAGATATCACAGATGAATAAATCTATAGTTAATTTGGTTTTTATAAAAATATGTTGCCAGGGGTTATAAAGATATTACAGTGGTTAAGGCACTTACCTAGCACACTGTCCCTCCCAGCTCAATCCTGGCACTGTATATTGTTCCTTGAGCACCATCAAGATTGATCTCTAGGGCCGGAGCAATATTTTAGCCGGTAGGGTGTTTGCCATGCACGTGGCCAACCTCGGTTTGATTTCCAGCATCCCTGAGCACCGACAAGTAATTCCTGAGTGAGAGCCAGGAGTAACCCCTGAGCATTGCTAGGTGTGACACAAAAAATCAAGAAAAAAATTGATCTCAAAGCACAGAACCCAGAGGAATTCCTGAGTATCACAGGTGTGGCTCCAAAACTAAATTAAATAAAAATAAAATTTGCTAACAAATTAGTTATCCAAGTTCATTGCTGTTCATATTTTATTCCTAAGCACATTTCAATTGTTGTGCCATATTTTATAGTTAAACTAAACCAAAGTCATATTATTAAACTAATTGGATTAATTTGAATAAATTTAAAAGCAATAATGCATGTAATAAAGTCTTTAATTTGTAGCATTGCAAAAAAACATAATTGTGGGTAACATAAACTTTTTATATTAGTAATATAAATAATAATACTTTAGCCAGGCTTACTATGTAAGAGTTCAACAAACTCTACACCCAACCTTTTGGTGAAAGCTCAAAGTAAAACATGTTTAAAACCTGCTAAGTTACATTTTATATTAAAATATTAGCCTTCACTAATTGGTTTAATTCAAAACCATGAATAACACAGCTTCACAGCAGTAAGTTCCATTCTGGGTGCTATAATATTAACATGAATAGTCTGAGAAATCTCTTTTGCCTTCAAAGACCCCGCGACAGTGTGATGGAAAGACTTCAATTTTTAAAAGTACTACAATCATCCCTAGAAATTTGTGCTGGATGAAGTACTTCAGAAATTCAGACCAGGAAATGACATTTGTATAAAAAAGAAAATGGGCAGAGAAAGACCACAAGGGAATAGGACTTTAAATATTAAATAAAAGAGTCTAATAGGATTAAACCCACATTATCTATCAAGCAAGCGTGAAACACTTGTTATATATAATATTTACATTTTGTCATATATATGCTATATATCTATATATAATAGCTATTTTCAATTATTTCAAAATAATTTTGATATAATGTGATTAGAATATTTCACTTTAGAATTGAATACAAAATTGCGCATTTATTTTTAATTTTAGCCTTTTTTCCCAAATGACAAGAGATATATAAGAATTTTAGCCATACCACTCCTGGGAATCTACTCTGGGAAACCAAAAATACGCAGGGGAAACACCATCCCTACTTTTATGTTCATAGCAGCATTATTCACAATAGCCAGAATCTGGAAGCAACCAGAGTGCCCGAAAATCGATGATTGGATAAAAAGCTTTGGTACATCTACACAATGGAATGCTATGCAGCTGTTAGGAAAAATGAAGTTATAAAATTTGCCTATAAATGGATGGACATGGAGAAGATTATGTTGAGCGAAATTAGCCAGAAGGAGAGAGACAGATACAGAATGACTGCATTTATTTGCATGGCATAAATATATATGTACATATTATGATACCAATATCCAAGGGCAAGTGAAACATATATCAGGAGGTCTTGTCAAACGTGGAAATTATCCCAAACGTGTGGGAGTCAGAGGTTAGGTTAAGACAGAAAATGGAACAGTGTGCTAATAATTGTCGAGGGTACTAATGCCAACCTAGAACTGAGCATTAAATAGAGGCAAAAAGGATACACATGACAACCTTTTAATGTATGTTCTGTAATCCATAGTCTGGAAGGGAAGGAAAAGAAAGAGAGAGAAAGGGAAAGAAATAAAGAACCCTCCATGGAGGCAGGCTGGGGAAGGGGGAGGAACCGGGGACGTTGGTGGTGGGAGATGGGCACTGGTGGAGGGACGGGTGCTGGAACACTGTATGACCAAAACCAAATATGAACTTATTAATTGTATATCTTTGTAATTGTAAAAATAAAAAAAAATTTAAAAAATCTAAAAAAGTACTTTTTAAGATTAAAAAACAGGCACAAATTTTAGAAAATGTATATTTGTTAAAGTTGCTAAATTATGAAATTCTTCAAAGAAAATAGATGCGGGAATGTGTTGGAGGGGCCCTTGTGACTACAGTGGAGGGAAGCAGGTACTCTGTGATGGGTGTGGTGTTAAAATAATGTATGCATGGAAAGTATAATAAACTGTATTTTAAGTCCCAGCACCTCAATAAAAATGGCTTTAAAATAAAAAAAATTTCTTCTGAAGCTGTTTCTGTCGATCCCTAAGACGTTCTCCAATGTAAACACTATAAATAGTTATTGAGCACTTATCACCTGCATTTAGGCACTATTTCAGTTTGGGGGTTAGTGATAATGTTCTGCTGTCACAGAACTTGCATTATAGTTGGGATAAACAGACAATAACCCAATAAATCAAAAGACAATTCAGTAATAGCAAATAAAATAAGACTTTTTTAATTTAAAAAAATATTCTATTATACCACTATGAGATATATAATTACAAAGGTGATCATGTTTGGGTTTCAGTCATATAGTGTTCCAGCACCCATCCCTCCACCAGTGCCCATTTTCCACCACCAAAGTCCCCTGATTCCCTCCCCACTCCCCAGCCTGCTTCTATGGTATCTCTTTATCTCCTCTCTCTCTCTCTCTCTCTCTCTCTCTCTCTCTCTCTCTCTCTCTCTCTCTCTCTTTCTCTCTCTCAAGAAAAAAAAATTTTGATGTGACAAGAGATGACAGGGTATTCAGCACAGGCTGATTGAGGGGACAGTGTCAAGCTAAGGTGAACAGAGACCTTTCTGGGAGACACTTAAGGGAGAACGTGAGGGGAAGCAGGAACAAGTCCTGTAGAACCTGAGAGTCCTTTGGATTTTGCTGATCCAGAGTTGGTTGAAAGCGCAGGAGCTTCTTAACCAGGAAGTAGCAGGAGTTTAAAGTTTTCTAATTATCCATCATTTTCTTTGAATACTTATTGTCATGTAACTTCAAACAATGTCTCAAAAAATGAAAAGGAGACCATCTTTGCAGCACAGTGTTGCTGGCAGAAAGCTGAGGGCTCTGTGCTTTCTTCCTTCCACCTGGTTTAATGCTTCTCCTATCTCTGTTCCATTGGTACACAACCTAACCTTTCACCAAACAAAACACTCAGAAGAAAAGCACTGGGATTTGAGATTTTGACACAAAATGGTCCAAGCAAATTCTTGAGCTCCTCTGCTATGGAAAAGGGCTTTAGGGACCTTGTGTAAAGAAGGAAGGACTGAACAGATAAACCTGAAAAAATCATGTACCATCTTTTGAAAAATCATCAATGCTGTGGCATATCTTTTAATTAAAAAATGTCTAGGAGAATTACATAACAACAATCTCTCATGATGCAATGTTGTTTCACATGTATGCATGTTCAGTGTCTAACTTTTGCCTCAATTTTGTTTTTATTAAAGCATGTTTGATCTGACTATATAATTTCAGAACTTGATTCATCTAGAGTACAGACCAAGTAGCCTAGGAGGGATTCCTGTTTTTCTCTATTACCCATTTTTATATTTTCTGATTCTGAGTCACCTGTGTTTCCTCTGGACCATTCTATGAGCAGTTAAAGTAAGATGTGACTTCTTATCTGAGAAGCATCAGAGCAGCTCAGCTGTTTATTATTTCCCCCACAATACTATTTTGTTTAGATTCTGGTTTTGGAACCTATTGAACTATTAAACCTTACCTTTCGTTCCATTTTTTTTGCCATTATATGTGCTTAAATATTTCTCCCACTCAAATTAAGACAGGGACCGAATTTAACCTCAAAGTCTAGAGCTCTGCTTGTATAACAAAACCGGAGAGAACCCTTTCTCTTTATAGAGTTGATTTGATTTTGCTGCCATTCTCTGCTCTCTCAGAAGCCCTTATTCTGTAAATGATCAGAAATAAAGGCACTCAAGATAAGACTTTTACCTACACCTTCCAAGATGAAACATCAAAACCTTCCTCACCTCTTACAACACAAAATGGGATCTATTTTCAGCAACTTGGTGTAAAATAGAGTCAAGTTCATTTTTTCAAATCTGTTGTCTTATGTTGAACCCATTTAGTACTAACTTTTTTATGATACATATTTATTAATAATTTTAAAATGAAAGGAAAATACATCATACTCTGAGGAAAAAATGGATACCATCATTTTGCTCTCTTAAAAGTTTCTGGCATTATTCATATGTTTACCTCAAGTTTCTATATTTCTATGGCAGGTTCTATATTCTACCAGTAGCTTTCCTCCAAGAAGACCAGTAACATTGAATTTTAACTCCTCAAACAAAATAAATAGCTTTTGTTTGTTTGTTTGATTTTTCATCCCAGTAACCAAAGGATATTTTACTATATGCAAATCAATCAGCATAACATGCCAATGAACATAGCATATCAACATGACATATTTTTCAATATAAGGAAAAAATCAAATTTATATGATTATATTAACAAAAAGTTAAGTGAATAATGAGTTGGAAGCTAAGTAAATCATAGACCACCTGTGCACCAAGCCAACAAAACAAGAAGATGTACCAAATGCAGTTTTTGGAGTTACCTTACACATTTTCTTCTGCTACAGAGATGGTGCTACTCTAGCTTTCAGTCTGGGCAGTTTTTATTTAAGAGGATTCATAAATATGAATAAATCTCATAAGTTTATTAACTCTACATATGCACTCCAATATTTTAATATGAACAATAATCTTAGATAATTTGCTTTTCCCCTGACCCTCAAGGTGTTGCTGGTGTGGCTGCAGTGCCCAGCTGCATTGGCAGGTGGCAGACAGGAGACAAGCTTGTCTACACCCAGGGCTCTACCCTGTGGGCCCTGGATGGTTGATGGTCTGACAGAAAAAGACAGGGTCCACTGGGATGAACCCAGAACCACGGCAGAGCCTGGCAAGCTACTCGTGGAGTATTTGATATGCCAAAAAGAGTAACAATAATGGACCTCATTCCCAATGAATGCAACGAATGGAGACATTACTGGCACCCACTCAAGAAAATCTATGAACAACAGGAAGACAAGAGACAAGTGACAAGTGACAATTGCATTCCCAAAAAAACAAATTCTGGGATTATTCATGTAGTTATATATTTCCCCCTAAGGTCAAGAGCAAAAGCCCAAAACTACTTTTCTAATCTGCAAAAATTCTAAGTCTGAAAAGTCTAGTGATGCCAGTCTAGAAGTCAATAACCCGAGGGTATTAGGGTACTTTACAATTATAGTTTTAATGTATCACTACCTTACTTCTTTTAGATGGTAGAATAGTGAACATATATTATATTTTCATATCACAAATCTCTGGTACTCTAATTCTAAAGTTTTGGTTCTAGAAATATGCGGATAACATGTTTTGTAAATATCCAGTAGCATAAATAGATATATAAAAGAGTTCATTGATAGTATTACTAAAGATAGCTGGAAGGTTAAATCACAGTTTGAAATACTGTTGCTTGCTAGGTTTTATAAAGATCAGACCCATAATGCATAATTTAAAAAAATACAGAATCAGTGCAGTCCAGGGAAGTTTTCCTGAGGGTGGCAAGAAAACAAATATTTTTAGGTCATTTTCCCCAGAGAAGTTTTTCCATGACAAAGGCTTGAATAGTAGCCAAAGGTAGAGTGTAGATATAGAGAAAGTAGATGCACTTAGTGTTGTTTGGATAGAGATTTGATTTTCTCTGTGCCTTTCATGTATGTGTGTGTGTGTGTGTGTGTGTGTGTGTGTGTGTGATGGTAGGATGGAGCTATTGGAGAAGGCATATGTTCATAAAAGACTTGTTCTGTAAAAGGAGTGAGGACAATGTTGAGAAAAGTGGATTACTACTGACTTTCCACCCAGACTCAAAATACAACTACGACAAATAAATAAATGTTCTCTCTATATAAATGATTTCAGAAATGTTAGAGACCATTAGTTTACATGCCTTGAAGCAAAAGTAATTAAAGTTCAAGAAGGCTGTTCTGTGTATGTGACCTTGAAACAAAAGGCAGAGCAATTTAATTTGAAAGTTCAAGGTTAAAGGTAATCAGATAAATTCTCAGGGGACAAGAACTAGTACTTAGATCTGTATTGGACTCAAGCAGATCTCAATATTCTCCTTACAGACGGTGAATGGCAAAAGGTAAAGGTGAGGAAATGAAATTTGGATTCATTCAAATGTCTCTCCCAAGTTAAATGCCTCAGTAGTGTTAACTTCCTGACATGAAGTAGTAGTTTTCTCATAAAACTGAAATGATCCCTATATCAAGTTGTACTTCTGATTATTTTACTCTCTCCAGAAGTGAAACCAAGTCATTACCTTATTTTAGTTTTTAATCAAAACCTGTAATTTATATTTCTTTGTTCTGGTTGTCTCTTGGAGCTCAGTTAGCACCATAACTAGTAGCTGGGGTGCGGTTGTATTGGTGGTGGCTAAAATAGGCATTATTTTGTCTTTGTGTTTCTTACTGTCAGTCAAGACTGTCTAAGTCCATAGTTAAAGGCTTCACTGCAGGGAGTGAGCACTCTTTAGGGAAGTGTGATGCGAGCCCCATGTCTAATTTGTTTAATAGGTTGTAAACAGCTTTGAGATATTTTAGGACAAAAGACTGCATTTAAAGTAGGATATTATTATGAAGAGTGTTAATATAATAATAACAGTAATTAGTGTGCAAACAACGGATATGAGAATATGTGTCTTTAATAATATATATTAACACAACAGACTAAGAAAAATAAATAAGTGAAACCAGTTTTTACTTCAACAGAATTGGTAATGACCTTGCCATTATAGAGTTTTGTAGGAAGGCATGCAAAAACCATTACTGTGATACGGGTAATAAAAATTAATCAAATGTTTCCATAGTCTTTTAGTGCATTTGAATCTAACTTCAGCATTTACGGAAAGGAAATAACATGTTGGCTAGGTACACTGTGTAAACCTACATGCTGACTAATGCCAAGAAAAAAAGTGACTTCCTCTCTTCCAACCAGTCCTTCCCTTTCCTTGTTGGAAAAACAGGCAGGTTGTTAGATCAAGAGGGATTCTAGGAGAACATGATAGTACCTAATCACGTTTTCTTGCAAGTATTTAATTCAATGTAATATTTGAAAAGTGCAGAATCCATTTGGTGGGATGCTTTCCCAACCATCCCAACAGATGGGAAATTAGCAAGAAATCTAGAGATGTGTACAAAACTCAGTGCAGGTTACTCTGATGTTTATATGCTCAAAGGCAGAAACAGTCCTAAGGAAATACTCTTACATGATGATGAAGATAAGTTAATAATAGCGCAATATGTGTTTACCACACACTAAGGGCCGTCCCCGCTCCATTTTCCTTCCTCTGACACACATATCTAAGAGTTTGTGTATGTGTGTGCTTTGTGAGTGTGTGTGCTTTTGTGAGTGTGTGTGTATGTGTGTGCGCATGCACACGCACGCATGCCTATGTGCATGTTGTTTCTTCTGTCCATGAACCAAGGGACATTACCAACAGGAAATACAAAGCGTAAGTGTTTGGAGGCGGTTGAACTGGCAGTACCCAGAGCCAACCTTTGAGAAACAGGAACCTCTTCCAGGAAACAGGGGACTGGGAAATGCCCTGCTTCTTGGTTAGTCTACTAAGGACTGACCTTGAAACATCTAGCATCTGGAATTCTTTCTAGGAGAGAGAAATTGAGACAAAAGAAAGACTTTGTAGTATAATCATGCTTTAGGGAGGAAATAAAAATAGCTTTTTTCTCACAGAGAAATGTCTTATCTCCCAGTAACATGCACATATGAGGGGGATGGATGAGTGAAGCTGTGTTTATTCTTCTGCGAATTTGTCCACTACTTTAGGTAGTCATGCGTCAGAGACACAGAGGGATGCACTTAACCAGGAAGCTAAACATAGGTATATCCTGTATCTCTAGAAAATGTAGATTCACTTCTAGAGCTCGGGGGTTCCTTGTTAGGATAAAAGGTCCAGATTTCTAGGAGTCAGACTGTTTTTCTATTTCTTGACCATATCACCTCTGAGATGCGCACATCAACTGAAAGTCAATTAGCACTTCTTGCCTACAGCTCTTCAGGGCTTCCTGTAAATCAAGTCCTGGCCACACCCTTGCCTGGCAGTCAGGGTCCACCTCTCATGCTTGAGTTCTAAAAGGGAATGCAACACGCTCTGTGAGCCTCCGTAAACAAAACTAAAGAACTAACTTCACTCTGGGTTAATGAATGGGGGGAAAAGACCTACTTACTTTTCTTAGATTTTGCTGTGACAAATGACTTTGATCATTTCTAGTAGTGCGAGGTTTTGACTGAGAATTTTGTTTAAGTAATATTTGGGGGGGACACACACAGATAGATGTATCTATACACATGCTAGAGCAGTGACTTCAAGTCTCCTTGGACACCGCCTTTATTCACTCCATACATTGCACTCTTTCTGCAGGGCTCTATCACTGTATCTGATTTGTGCAATGGAAGAAGCCTTGGGTTGTGGAAGGCTGGATGTTGGTGGTTGTGATACTGTTATTCCTGCTTCTTATTTTAGGAAGAGATTTGGAGATAGTGACCCTCCATATGTCAAGCTTAAATTGAGTTTATAGCCAGGGATTTCTGATTTCACTCTTACATGTCAAATGATTTCCAAATTCTTTTTTTTATTTATTATTTTATTATACCACCGTGAGATACACAATTACAAGATGTTTATGTTTGAGTTTCAGTTCTACAGTGTTCCAGCACCCATCCCTCCACCCGTGCCCATTTCCCACCACCAATGTCCCCACTTCCCTCCCCTTCCCCCCAGCCTGCCTCCATGGCAGGTTCTTTCCCTCCTCTCTCTCTCTCTCTCTCTCTCTCTCTCTCTCTCTCTCTCTCTCTCTCTCTCTCTCTCTCTCTCTCCCTCCCTTCTTGCTTCCCTTATACACATTCCGATTGTAAGATTTCCAAATTGTTATACTCTAATGTTCCTCTTCCTCTACTTTGCAAAGACAAGTTTGCTAATACTTATACTGAGCAACAAACTAAACTCACTTAGATAGGAATAACTTGTTTTCAGATAACTTGGTCTCTGATTTCTGCCTCAGGGTCTTTGCACTTCTCTATCCACACTGCAGGAACAAGAATCACTGTTCTATTATCTTGCCAGGATCCAGATCCATCATCTCTCTTAGATCTTGTTTTCAGGTTCTTTAGAAAAAAGACTTTTTGTGACACTTCTCTCAAGTAGCCTCCTACTCCGTATCCACACCTGATTATGTTTTATCATGAAATCCTGTTTACTTCCTTTATGGTTGGCATTACATTTGTCTAATTACCTTGTACCTGTTATCTGTCTCCTCAGTGAAACAACAGGCTTCTGGATAGGAAGGTACTTAGAAATCCTGTTGACCATTCTACCCTCGGCACCCACAGCATGTCTGCTGCAGAGTAGAATTTAATAAACTGCTTACAGGAAAAGATCATACACCACAATGTAAAGTCACTCTAAGCCTTTCACATGAAAGAAAGGAATATGTCACTTACTGACACTGAAATTCTTACTTTCTGTTTGTTAGGGGCTGAGTTTTCCCTCTCATCACTACTCCACCAAGCAGACCAGACTATCACAGCCCGGATCATCCACACCCACCCTGCAGCAGTTTTTTTTCAATCCGGCCCAGGTATGCTGAACCAGAGACTCTCAGACATGGGGCAGAGCTGCTCCTTGCTCTCCCTGTGCCCAGCTGCTCATGAGGTGCCCTGGAGAGTGGCGGGTTGTAGCCCTGGCCTGCCACCCCAGCAGAGCCTCACAACAATCCAGACAACACTACCCCCTACCCCCCCCCCCCGACTCCATGGGGGCCGCCATCTTCCACATCCGGACTTCCCTCTCATCACAACTCCACCCAGCAGACCAGACTATCATAGCCCGCTCGCGTGGCTGCTAGTGGCCGCGGCGGTTCATCAATAAATGCTTTATTCAGAGGTGACTACAAGAGTATGCCACCCGCATGGCAAGCCTGGCAAGCTGCTCGTGTCGTATTTGATATGCCAAATGCCAGTAACATTTATATTAGGTCATTCCCATGACTTAATATAATGTCTTGAGGTTCTTTATGTTCCTGGAGCAAGCGGATGCCTTTGGGTTCTACTAGCATGAGACAGGACATATGGAGATATTACTGGTGCCCGCTCCAGCAAATAGATGATCAACGGGAAGATAGTGATAGTGATAGGGGCTGAATGTGTATGTTCCCTTGACATTCTAGTTCTATATGGGAGAGTTCTTCCCCCCTAATACTGTAGAATGTGACCATATTGGGAGATCTTAAAAAATAACTATGTTAGAAATGAGATCTTTAGGATGGGTCTCAAATTCAACAGGACTCGGATCCTAATACGAGTAAATTCAGACACAGGCAGGTATAGACATATTAAGAAGATGATGTGAGGAACCGGGAGAAATTCCCATTTGCAATCCGAGGGAGAGAGTCCTCAGAAGAAACTATCTCTCTTGGCATCTAGATCTTGGATAGCTTTAATAATTCTGAAGAAAATAAGATAGCACAGCAGATAGGCTGTTTGCCTTGCTTGCAGCTAACCCAGGTTCGATCCCTGACATCCCATATTGTCCCTGAGAGCTGCCAGGAGTAATTTCTGAGTGCAGAACCAGGAGTAAGCCCTGACCACCACTGGGCGTGACCCCCAAAAAGGAAAAAAAAAATTCTATCCTTTCTCCAGTCAGCAAATTGTTGAATCTCTCTAAGTGAATTGGTTTTTCTTTACCTCCAAAAATAAAGTTAATGCCGCTAAATAAAGATCAACGTAATTACACACACACACACACACACACACACACACACACAAACAAATATACCCAATAATGATGGTAATAAAATTACTCAAAATACTTGCCACACAGAGATGCTGCTGGTCCCCATGCCAGGCTGAGAGTACAGGCACCCCCTGAGTGGCACAGGTGAGGTCCCGCCTATCCCAACAGAGCCCCAGCAGTCCAAAGCCTCCACATTCCACAATGGTCCACGTGATCAAGGCCAGACTCCACTGCTCAGATGACATTCACCCATGAATTAATTCGCTGAAAAACTCACGTATGCTGGTTTTGTGATTGAGATCTCTAGGCTTTCACAGAGTCGGGGTAGGGCTCCCTCCATCCAACTCCCTGTACTTCCAGGGAGGCCTAGCAGTTATGCTTATAGCCCAAAATTACCTCCCAGTTAAAAATTTAACTCCAAATTTATCACCCTCCAAAAATTTTTGGAATCCTGGAGAGTGCAGCCCTGAATATACCATTGTATTATTATACCAAGTAGCACACCACATTTAATGGATGTACAGTAGAAGCCAACCAATAACAAAACATATAGACACAATGCCTATTCTGTGACAACACATCAGTAATTTCTTATACAAGGACTTAATAGCTCCATGGTGAGAGTGAACAATCTTCCCTAATTTGCTTCTCAGAAAATATTTCTTAAGCATGTTTAGCAAATTATCTATAACAAAGAATATAAAATAAATTATTGAGGGTCTTCTATAGGGGCAGTTTTAAGCGTTGGTTGGGAAAATTGGAAATGATGGTGGTGGGAAGTTGTAATGGTGTTGGGAGTGGAGTTGAATACTGAATGTCTGTAACAAATTAACACAAAAAATTTGTTAGAAAATTATGTAGAATCCCACTAAGTGCAATAAGCAAAAGCAATAATACAGATACCCCAATTTGCATATAACAGCTCAGTAAAAAGATCATGATTTTAGCAACACCATCATGAGATATATGTTGTAATAAGCAATATAAAGTAGATTAATCATTGACTGTTAGGGTTTGCGGTCTTGGGGAGTGGGTGGGAGACTAGGGTCTTGGTGGTAATAAGGGCACATTGGTGGTCTACCTTGTGTTGGAATATTGAATATGTGAGACAACTGTATTATGAACAACTTTGTTAATCAGTGTTTAAATAAAGTTAAATTTTAAAAAGAAAAAAAATTCTTACCACAAATATTCCACTTTCCTTCTAGAATCTAGCTTCTTTGTGTGTCATAATTATCTTTATCTAAACTTAGCATATTTCAAATAGGAAATGGTTCAGATTTACAGAGATAATTAATATTTCATCCTATACTATTCTAATGATTAATTAAGGCATATAACTTTGTCTTTGAGCGGGAATGTGACAGCCACACAATGGTTAGACTTACTCCAACCGCATGTCTGAGTGCAGGCTGCTGCCTCTGTGTGGACTAGCTCAGGTCTCTACAAAAGTGCCTTCTTCCCCTCAGTGCCTTCCCAGTCAGATGCCACTCACCTAAGCATTCTTCCTCCAGCGCTCAGCATGCCTTCCCTGACCTAAATCACTCTTTGCCATTTTCTCTTCCACCATTGTTCAAAGAACATATGCTTTCAAAATGTATTCCTTTATTACTTACTCTCAATTTCACCCCGTGGGATGCCATACTTGAGAGCAGAATATCCTAATGTGTTCATTGCTGTCTCTTTGTACTAGGATCAAGATAGTTGGTCATTATGCACCTAATTATTCAAGAAAGGAAACAGAATGGGGGAAAGCATAGATACTGCTGAGCTGGTGGGAAATGTGGTGATTCTGTATGCGTCTGTATATCTTATTACTTGCTGATTCTATATCAGTTTACTTAGAGTTTATACTTGGGTTCTAGGTGCATGGTTTTCTAATGGAAGAAATACTGATGTGATGTCTTTAAGAAAGACAGTAACAGAGGAAAACCAGATAGATACAGGTTCATGTCCCAATTTTGCTGCTAATTAAGATTTGATACACTCTAGTGAGGAATCACTTAATCTCTCCAGCCCTCAATGCTCAGCATAAAGGACTGGAAATATTATATTATGACTATTGCCAAATTAAAAACACACCAAAAATTAATATACTGTGTCAATTATTCATAGTAGACCAACTTAGAGGGCAAACTTCTCTGTCTTCTAACACAATGAAAAGAGTACAAGTATAAATACATTAAAGTCATGTAAAATGACTTAATGAAGCAAGTTAATGGGCCTTAGACTGCCTGGAAAATAGACACCAGAGTCTCATGTGGTCTACTTCAGCACCTGACCCTAAGAATTCTTCCTGCTTTACATGATTTTCTTAGGCCAGGTGATTCTAAATCTTCAAGTACTTTTAGCCAAGGACTGCTATGATTTCTTTTTAATAAGAACCATCTTCATGCTGATGAGACTACCAAAACTCTAAGAAGAAAGATATTGAAAGAGTTTAATATTTGATTACTTAATATTATACTATGAGAAGGGATCTCTCAAAGAGCCCAGAGGCATATTTCAATAGCATCTGTCACCTTCAGTGTCAAAGCTGCTGTGACATTTTTCATCTGTAACTTGAGGCAAGGGAAAACTCATAATGCATCCTGCTTTGATTTATGTTGATATCAGCAGAATTTCCTGGGGTTAGTGCCCACATGAAGGATGGGGTTCAGGAAGTGTACAGGTGTTTCTCATGCTCTGTTCTTATGACATGTTTGCTGAGTGGTGACAAGTCATCATTTTCCTGGAGCAGTTGCCTTGTCATTATCTCAGACTTCTGAATCATGGGAGGCTTAGGGTTGGTTTCCCAGCAGGAGCAATCAGCCGGGAAAACAAAGGGCCATGAGCATCCCTTCTTCATCGCTTTCCTAAATTGTCTGGAGGAAAAACACTAGAAGCCAAGCTCATGTGAATTAATAGACGAGAGAGCTTGAGAATTCTTTAGCACTTAGCACACACAAGAGAATATTTTGTATGATTTTTTTTACTTTAATTATTGAAATAAGTCGGTTTTTGCCCTGCCTTGGTTGCCTGTATAAAGATACCGTGGGCTCCCCATCTAGAGAATTTTTTCGAGATGGGGGAGACCACCTTTTTTTTTGCTTTCTTTTTGCAAAAAATAAGTTTCATAGAATATGGAAGGTGGTCTTTTGGTATAACTCTGAGTAAGAAGAAAGACAAATTGTTGAGTTACAGGTTCTTCTTTGATACAAAAATATCTGGGATACATCCAGCATCCTGTCTCCCATAATTCTGCACATGGATAATTTCCAGCCAAATGCCTTCCCTGTCTTCTGTCTTTCATTGTTTCCTAAAGCCTTACACTCACTCCCATCATTTACCCAAGTGTAGGATCACACTTCATAACTTGACTAAGAAATATCCTCAAATGCTGGGCTAGCTTTTAGTACAGTCTTATTATCTTCCTTATGTCCTAGACACAAAATGAACTGAGTTTTTTTTTTCTTTTTGGGTCACACCCAGAGATACTCAGGGTTTACTCCTGGCTCTGCACTCAGGAATTACTCCTGGTGGTGCTCGAGCAAACGCCACCTGCTGGGCCATCGCTCCGGCCCCGAACTGAGTTTTCTTATTTTGTTCCTTCAATGGATGGATCCTCTCAGAAAACACAGTGATCCTCAACCCAAGAGAGTCGTTTGAGATGCTGTATAAGCCACAGATAAATTTCTTGGAAATCTCTGTGGACTAATTCCAAATGCTTCCTGGAACTTAAAAGCATAGGTAATGGTTAGAGCCATTAGCTCATCTCAGCATTGACTTGCTTGCTAACATTATTTGGGGAACTTTTACAGTTCCAGTGTCAAGTCCACACTTAGACCCAACACACTGGGCTCTAAAAATGAATCTCACAAGGCAGTATTTATGCACGTCTCCTATTGCTCTTGCAACCTTTAGAAGCCACTGGTTTTAAAGATTCTGTCATGCAACACCTAAATAACCTTTAATTCATTCTTTGATCACAGCCTGAACAGAACTCTTTGAATGCCTTCTCTGAACCAAACACTCCTTTGGTGCACTCCCATAATTCCTAATGCTGTAAGGACCCAGCAGCACTCCTGTCTATTCTTAAGCATCCCCAGTGTCCCCATAAGGATGAGCCTCTTGAGACCTGTGAGAAATTTCAGAGCCTAGGAGAGGGCTTGTCACAGTGAGCATTCTCACCTGGGTAGCATGTTTTCTGTGCCAGCACTATCGTGAGGAACAGCCAAGACTTTTTGAGCTCAGAGAGTCCTGATTCTCCCAATACACAAGCCCTTCCTTTCCAAGGACAATCTGTCGTATCACTCCTGAAGCTTATCCCTTGCCCTGGAAGGAAGCGTAGAGATGTCTAAGGACACTTTCTAGCTTTGTCCTACTTCTGTTTTATAATAAAATCGCTGATAGGAAAGACTCCATAGAAATATTTAACACCATAAAAACATTTTTTGTCATATTTTGGGATTGTCAAAAATAGTCTTGAGTGAAAGCACCAGTAAAGATACTTAGAGACTAATTTTCAGAACAAATTAGGGATAGACCTGTTTCAATTCAAATGACTACTAATAACAGATTCAGGCTTCATCTTGAAGATTCTTAAAGGCAACGTGTGAGCAGTGGAATATAGACGTTATTGATGATACTGACTTTTTAGAGTCATTGACAATATTGTGTGAGAAAAAGCGGAAAGGATGACCTTGTCAGGAAGTACAGAATCAATCAACCCAATATACATTTGGGTATAGAATATATCTTTGCTTTTAATCTCTGTGCTTAATGTTCTTTTTCAAGAATATAGGTGTCTGGATGCAATTCCTCATTTTTATTTGGCCAGGTTCCTTACCTTCTCCAAATATCAGTCTTCTGGACTCTTAAATATGAGCAATTTAGTTATCCATCTCATAGAGTTATTTGGGCTAATTAAATGAGATCTTGAAAGTATTCAGTATCTAGTTGTTTGGCCTATAATGATTTAATATTTGATATTGTAAATAATGGGTATTTTACACTGTTAAGGGTAACTGATAAAGTCTCAGTTGTGCACAAGACTTTATCCTGGCTTTGCACTTATCAAACACTCCTAGTGATGCTCAAGGCATCATATGCAGTGCTGGGGATTGAACAAGGGCCAACTGCATGCAAGGCAAGCTCCTTACCTATCACACTAGTTCCCTGTCTCTGTTCTTGTTTTATTCTCTAGCCAATAATAGCATCTCCAAGGAAGATTGTATCTGATGGTAAGTGGGCTAAGACAATATGCTCGCATTCCTGGTAAGGCATATTCAGAACTGAGAGGTTGCTATGAAACATAAGTCATACAAAATTTATTTCTGTTTCTCACTGGAATCCAGCTCTAGTTTTATAACTTTGCCCTTTAAAAGCATGATCCATGAATATCCATACATAGTTTCAATTTCTTTTTTGCCTTTTTGGGTCATACTCAGCAATGCTCAGGGGTTACTCTTGGAGGTGCTCAGGAGACCATATGGGATGCCTGGGATGGAACCCGGGTCAGCCGCATAAGGCAAACACCCTACCCACTGAGCTATAGCTCTGCCCTCCCCATAGTTTCAATTTCTAATATCTCTAACTACTTTCCCTTTCTTGTTTCTCATTTGATGAGGCTCAAAACCAAAAACCTGGAAATTCCTTGCAATACTTAAATATTAGATGTGAAAATGTCCTGGTTTCTTCAATTTCTTGTTAATGGTTCCTAGTCCATATATAACAATATCATTATATATCTCTTAGATTTGTATTATGAAATGTTTATAAAAATAATACTTAATTAGGTAATTATCATGGTATAATTAAAGCTCTTGAATTATTGGAAAGATTAGGACTTCGCTATTATTTTTTAGTTTTTCAAGTTTCATAAATAAAGGTAACCTTTGTGTCATTAAAATGCTTCTAATGCAGCTATTTAAGTAGAAATTACTTAAATATTACATATTAAATACTACAACTATTTGAGTTGAAATTAATTGCTGAAATGTTACTTTAGGACAAAAATTATATGAAGGGGCCAGACAGTATGGAGGTTAAGCCACCTACCTTGCATCTGCTAACAAAGGTTCAATTTCCTGCACCACATGGTCCCCAAGCATCACCAGATGGGATCCCGATGTCCCTTAGCACTACTATGCATCCTTGCTTATTCCTAGAAAATCAGGACCTGATTGCCACAGCATCCTTGCCCCGATTGTCCAAAAATTGCCCAGGAGTCATACTCAGCAATGCAAATGCCCTTTGCATTTTGGGTACCATTTGGGAGACCCTCAAAATAATTTTTTAATTAGGTAGAGCATGAATTTGCAGAGAAGGAATAGTATATATGTACATATGTACTAGAGGTATGGATTGAGAGCAAATATTAACTTTGTATGGGCAGGTTTAGACATATGAGTAAATATTAAATTGAGGAAAATAGTTCTATTATGAATTTGACAAGTCTGTGGGTAGTGTCATTAATTTAGCTCTATAAATTCTTAATTCTCCCAGAGGAACAAGAAACTTAGACATCATATGGTAGTGGAAAATGTGTGCTCCAGCTGTTGTTTTCTCCCTCCATAAAACACCTATTCAAAGATTCATCATGTTTGTCTACTTCTATGCTATTGCTGGCCTACCTGCTACACTCATAACCGTTGGAAGAATCATGCAGCCTGGAATACAATATTCAGACTGCAGTCCAAGTGCCCAGGTAGAGGAGTTCATGCCTGGCAACTTTTTCAGTAGATGGCTACCTGCAAGAGTAGACGTGTTGACACTAAAGCTTTAATTTTATGTTTGCCACAGCAGTAGTGGAGGAACCAGTTCTAATTTCATTTCCGTTCTGACCAAATATGTATTGATTATGAAAGAAATCAATGGTGATGTTTTCTTTAACTTTGAAACACAGACACCCAGTTTTCTATGCCAGATCAAACTATTTAACTCCATGTCCACTTTGCCACCACCTGGGGCATTCGGATTGTGTCTTCACAGCAGTCACTGAGCTAACCCAAGGTATGTCACAAGTATCTTCTTGACTGTCTTATTCTAACTGATTCTAATTGCTTAAGAAAAAGGGGGTTCTTATGCCATCAGAACTTTAGTGTATGCATTTATACTCCACTTAAAAAAACCTTTCTTGATTCCAGTGCTTTTTGTTTCTTTCTTTATTTTTTTTGACAGTCCTTTCAAAAGGACTTACAGTACTATCTGTTTAATTGATTTGTGTTATCTATCTTCTATGACTGCCTCTACTTGACTTTTTTTATAGTTTTCAATGACACAACATTAGTCACTCTTTGTAAACAGTTTCCCATATTAGTCACCATGAAATAGGTTATCTGCTTGACACTAGAGAAAAATAGCATTCCTAGAAAGAACTTCAAATGTACTTTAAATATTGAATCTAAGACGTTCTAATGACAATGTATGATTTAATCACATTTATAGAACTTAATTTCTCTTATTGACTTTATACCAGTCATTAGTTTTAAAGCAAAAGAGTTAGGGCTTCTCTCATCAGAAGTTTTAGTTTTCTCTTCCAGCATTGTCAGGTTTCAGCTGTGTGACTGACTAACTGACAGTATTAGCTACAGAACCAGTTCAGAGGCTCTCAACTCCCCTTTAAGACTCTCTTGAAACTACTACCAAGCACTGCCGTTAGGCAAGCTCAGTCAACCCTTCTCTCCGCCTCCTCTAATTCTCTATCCTAACAAGCTCTCTGCTCCTCCAACTCACTCCAGGCTGAGAACCCAGTCTCAATTGACTCCTCTTTTATCCAACTCTTAGATCGCCCCATAATTTGGATATTGGCCATCCCTTTAAGAGTTAAAAGCCATCCATTTAAAGGGATCTCTTAAAGAGACCCCAACACAGCAGCTCTTTCTCCTCCTCACTACTTTGACATTGCTGTGGTTAGACCATTTTGTCTACTTCATCCACTGTTATAAACCATTGGCAAACAATAGGACTTTTTGTGACTATGGAAACATGGCCTTTGTTTATTTATAAGCAAGCACACATGCAAATGCATTTCCACGTATGTGTTTATATGTAGTTATGCTTATGTTCTGTACTTTCCAATATGATGGTTATTGATTATTTGAACTTAGGCCAGTGAAATTTCAGTTAATTACTTTTGGTTAATTCTAATTTATGGATATGACACTTGTGGTTAATATTTTTATGACTAATTGCAGAATTTCTACTACTGCAGCACAATACAACCGGGTACTGAAAATAAATCTCTCATAGGTGCCCAAGGGGCACTAGTTTCCATCAGGCTGAGATGCAGCCTATTACTTTTTCTCTTGGTTTTTGAACAAAGTTGAAGGTGAAAAGGGCAACATTCTGTCCTTTTTTATTTTCTTATCATTCTAGTTATAGCTCTTGTTGATTGCTGCTTGGGATTTAGCAGGTGTATTATCTAAATTAAAGACCCTTCTCCCAGCATTAACATACGCCTCAGAGACCTGGACCCTATGAAAGCAGGATGAGAACACTATCTAGATCTCCCAAAGAGGGAATCAAAAAGCTATGCTTGGAATATCACACCTCACTCAAGTGGAGAGAAGGAACCCAGAGTTCCTACTTCTGTTGACGATCAAGAGTCAGAGTCGCTGTCTCTTTTGCCAAGGCATCGAAAATCAGATGGGCTAAAAAAAAATCAGATGGGCTAGACATGTAATGTGATTTGGAGATGACCGCTGGTCTAAAGCCCTTACCGACTGGATCCCACAGGATGTCAAAAGATCACGTGGCCGCCCGCCTACAAGATGTTCAGACTTCTTCGCCAAGACCCTGAATGAACAGTTTGAGGCTCTTCTTATTCCTGGAGCAAGCAGATGCCATTGGGCTACACTGGCACATGACAGAGACAAATGGAAATGTTACTGGTGCCCGCTCAACTAAATCTATGAATAACAGCATGTCAAGTGATCAAGTGATCAAAGACAAATCTATATTTTAGACAGAAGAACCAAAGTAAAGAAACTTGCTCAACATTGTAACTATATTAATTTACAGATTTGGGATTTAAAACAAGATCTGATGTAATGAAAGCCAGTCTGCTCATTCCCTCCACTTTCTGGACTGAAACAAATCCACCTTGAAGTGATCATCATTGCGTATATAGAGAACATTCTGGGACCTGATACCCAGAAAGCCTGGCTTCATAGTTTGATTCCTTTCATGACATTTTCTGTACTTCTCTTATTTTTCTCCTAGATTTAGTCTAGCTCTTATACTTTTCCCATGAAAAGTCACCTTCTACTCAGTTCTCCTGTTTTATTGTCCCTGCCCAGCTGGTACAGCATGTGTTAAGCTTCTTTAGTGTTTTCGTGTTAAGTTACTAAAATATAGCATTTTCTCACATCACTTTCTAGGTGACTGAAAAAAGCACAGCTGAGTTTTCAATGCAGCTGCGCACTGATTATTTGTGAGTTTTCCAAATTCATATTTATACTTGAGCATTTGAAGTGCCAACTAATTTTGTTTATTTGGGAAAGTCACCTGTATCCTGATCCCTATCTCCTTAAGTTTTAAAATATTTTTTGATTTTATTTTTTGTTTTGTTTTGCCATCAGTTGCAAGTGGCACATACAACATTCAATGACCACATAAAGCCCATCTTCAAAATTTATAGCTATTTTTTCTCAATTCACTAGTGAAGAAAAACAGACTCAGAATTATTTATTCAATTTATACCACACATATAAGAAACTCAGAAGAGTTTCAAATGAAAAACCAATTGCAATATGCAGTGCCAGGTTGAGACCAAATTCCCGAAAGTATTAAAGAATTACCAATTCCTGACAAATCCAGGGGTTTTATTTCCAAACAGTTCCGATTCTTGGAAATAAAAACTAGGCTCAACTGGAATCATATTTTCAGACCACATACCAGAACACTTTCTCAAAATAATCTGGCATTGGAAATTTCTGCAGGCTAAATTAGTTTGTCTCCTTAAAGCATATAGTCTACTGAGACCAGTGCATTTAGGATAACAGTAAGTGGCTGAGTATGGCTAGATGTTGGAAAATACTCTAACAGAAGCATGAAAGTAGTATTTCTTGCATAAGTCAATCTAAGATTATAGTAGCATGAGCAATACACAATGACTGGTAAATGTACTCTGTAAATAAGATTGAGAAAGGTTTGATTTAAACCAGTGTGCTTATCTTATATGATATGTAAGAGTTCTCTTTGGGCAGTTATTTCCAGACACTCATCCTTGGTAAATCTAAGTTATCTTCCTGAGTCAGAGTCCTTTTAGTGAGCAAGGGAAGTAAACAACTTTATCTTTTAAGGTTCCTAATTGCGTAAAACAAACTTCTATTTTACTACGTACTTTAAATGGAACTTCCTTTTAAATCTTCATTAGATTTATTTTTATCACCATTTAGCAATATCAACAGCAACTATACAAGCTTGGGGAAACATGGTTCATTTTTAAAGGCAAAAAATAAAAATACATGAATTACAAACAATCTTACTCAGCATAACTCATCACTCCTCATGAGGAAAATCTGGAAGGACATGGAAGGGTGTTGGTGTGTCAGCATTAAGATCAAGTTAGCACATCTAAAAAAAGTAGAAAGGGACCAGGTGGGTCATTGATGGAAATATCATGTAAAAGCTTTATAAAACAGTATTAACAAAGATAAGGCACAGAGGGGTGAGTGACTAAGCTTCCTTGGGAGGTTATAACAAATCACTGCAAACTGTTTCTTCAAATATCAGAGATGTATATTTTATAGTTTGGGATGCAAGAAACTTAAACTGAAGGTATCCTCTGTGTGGTTCTTTCTGGAGCCTGTGCAGTAAAAACTGTTCAGTGCCTCTATGCAAATTTCTTGTGGTTGCCAGCAGTCTTCAGCATTTTATAGAGCTACAGCTATGAGACTCCAATCTCTGCCTCAATACCCAAAATGCCAGGCCAGCTCACAGCTTCAATCATCGACTGGCCTTTTCCCTGTGTCTTCACAGGAACTTTTTAAAGGACACGTCATAAGGATTTGGGTCCTGCCCATAATCCACTATGACTTCATCTTAATTTAACTAATTACATCTTAATGGAGTCTTTCTCCAAATAAGGTGACATTCTAAAGTTCTAGCCAGACAGAAATTTGGAGGACGCCCTTCAATCAGAACAACCACTTTAAGAATGATTGGAATTCTCTTATCTCAGAGCTCTCTGAGGCACAGTGAATCGCTGAACTGGAAACCTAGAGGGCTGACAGTGCTGCAAGTTTGCTCTGAGCTTGGGCTTGTCGGCACTCACACAGAAGTTAGTCACTCACATAGAAGTGAGAAGGTTGGTGCTGTTCATACGCCCTTATCATAGAATCCCTGATTGGGCTTCAAAGCATTTGTTACTCAAAGTAGTGTGTGTGTTGTTGTGTCTGGTATGCTCAACTCTGTCATTCCCAATGTTACCCATCCAGTCTCTGCCCCAGAGGCTACGGACAGGTATGACAACTTATCTGTAAAGTACACCCAAACATTGAGGCTTCAGAACATATATTGGATCCAGTTTCATTCTTCCCCAATTGCATTATTTAATCAATATTTGAGAACATCATGTTAAAATTCTATCTCAATGTTTCCTGAAATAGGCAGTCTTCCTACCATTGGTGGCACTGCAATTCCAGGTTGGTCAGCAGTAGTCTTTAGTGAAACTGGGGAGGTGTCCTTTCTCTTATTGGCTTTTAGATGATAGACTATCAGGATGGAGGCATAGGGTGGTTTGTTTGGTTTGGTTTGCTGAAAATGGAGCAGAAGATCAAATAAACTTGGGAAATTTTGGTCTAATCTTTAAGATTATTTTATTTTTAATATTTTGAGCTCATTGATTTCTAATCTGCCTCTTTCCATGTAACCCAAATGTGAATAAGTTTTTGTTTTACTCATGTTTTATGCAATAGAAAATATAAATGAAACACAGAATTGGAAGGAAACAGAGCAATGTCAGCATCTGGGGAAGAAAGAAACACAACCAAACAGATTTACAGCTAGGGGTTGGTGTGAAACTATTTAGAACGGAGCTTTTATAAAGCAAAAAGGAAAAGGTTGAGGGGGCTGGCAATTGTGCTGTGGGATTTGGAACCCCTGCACAAGATCACTTCTTCTTACAGACTTGGATGACTCTTTCTAACATTTTTAATATCGCCATAGTATATAAAAACTTGCTCATTATTAAGAATAATTCCCTCTGATGACCACTCTCATCAGATCACACAAACTCTACTGAGTTTCTAAAGAGCTCGTGCTTCCTATCCTTGTCTTATCTGGATATACACCAATGATACTGCCTTTAGATGTATCCTGGTACCAAATAAGTTGGCACTTGAGGAAACATACCTAGATCAGCAAACAGAGCATCTCATCTTTTTATTCCCCACAACCAAATTATTATGGGGGGGCTTGATTTTTATTCCTTCATCTCCTTTAAGTTTTCCCATAAAAGACTGCACAGGAGGATGTATTATCATCAGGTGGCCAGATTGCTGCCTTTCATTTGTCCAGGAATGTTTTTTTAGCTATGTCTTTTCTTGCCTTGTTGCCACAGAAAATAAATTACTCTTTGAAATTGGAATTGAAAATTGATCTTTACTCTGAAAAAACTAAGTTTCAAGTAGTGGGATATTTAATAAAAAATAATTCAAAGAGAATCAGAGAGATAGGACGGTGGTTAGGGTGCTTACCTAACATGTGTTGACCCCTGGTTGATCCATAGCACTACAGAGTCCCCCAAATAACGGTGAGCCTTGGAGGCTCTGAGAACCACAGTGCCCTGAGCATCAGCATGGTGGTCTGGGTAATTTCAGTGCTGTTGGGATCAAACAGCATGACATCCCACTTCCTTGCATTGAGTTTTTACCTGTTTGACTTAGAATTGCCAAAGAGGACCTGAGAGACCCGAGCACTGTGTAGGAAGATGACACAATTATTTAAAAGATAAAATATTTCTTTTTTTTTTTTTGGAAGCCTGGGACTAATTTTTTCCCAGTTCCTTTTAATTTAATATCCATTTGTGTGAATATAGGTACATAAATAGGAAACAGAAATAGCAAGTATTAAAACACTTTATATTTGCTCTTTTTTGTGTAAAAAAAGGCTCCAGAGGCATCCATATATATACACACACATACACACACATGTGTGTGCTATATATCACTTGACAACTTGATATCCCGTTATTCATCGATTTGCTCAAGTGGGCACCAGTAATGTTTCCATTTGACCCTATCACATGCCAGTGTAGCCCAATGGCATCTGTTTGTTTTGGGGATGTTAAGAGCCTCCAACTGTTTGTTTGGGGTCTTGATAAGGAAGTCTTACCATCTTGCAGGTGGGCGGCCACACGCTTTTTTTGACGTCCCGTGGGATCCAATCTGTAACGGCTCTAGTCCAACGGTTGTCTCCAGATTGCATTATATGACCAGCCCATCTGATTTTTGATATCCTGGCAGACAAGACAGGGTCCTTGATTTTAGAATAGCGACGGAGGTCGGCACTCCAGATTCCTTCTCTCACTTGAGTGAGGCGTGATATTCCAAACATGGCTCTTTCGTTTCCTCTTTGGGAGACCGAATGGTATTCTCATCCTGCTTTCATAGGGCCCAGGTCTCTGAGGCATATGTTAATGCAGGGAGAACGGTGGCGAGTCGAAGAGATGTGCCCAGAGGCAGAGGTGCAGAGGTTCTTTGTTCTTTTGGCTATTGTTTCGATGTTTTTGAAGGCATTCCATGCCGCTCTCTTCCTCCTGCACAACTCAGGTTTTAGGTCTTTCATCATGTTGACTTCTCGACCTAGGTACACATAGGTGTTGCATTCAGAGATGTTTGTTCCATTGAGAGTGAATTGGGTTTCTATATATATATATATATATAACTTTTGGTCCTATATGCATATGTATGTATGTGTGTATAAATATATATAAAACCAAAAAGTCTTTTACATGTTATTTCTCAGTTTCACTATTTTGGTATCCTTTTCAGAGAAAGGGGGAAAACTCAGGTAAAAAGGCACTTGGAAGGCCAGAGCAGAGCAATAGTCCAGCAGGTAGGGCATTTGTCTTGAACACGGCCGGCCTGTGCCGGCCTGCGTTTGATCCCCTGGCATCCCATATGGTCCCCAAGCACTGCCAGGAGCAATTCCTGAGTGCAGAGCCAGGAGAAACCCTTGAGCATTGCCGGGTGTAACACAAAATTTAAAAAAAAGGCACTTGGAAATGAGCACTGTCCTGTCAAGAGTAGAAGTCCTGCCTGTCTATATTTTAAAAAAGAATAAACCACAGCCTGAGTTAAAGCTTGAGTTTATAATCATTCTTTTTTAGGACTCATTTCTTTAAAGAAATTTCTGACCTTTCAGGTCAGTGTAAAAAAATGAAAAACACCGAGTGAAGTCTAAAATGAAATTCTCACACATATAGGCCAGGAAATGAATCCCAGGCAGGCAGGATTTTAATCTGAGAAAACAGACTTCATCATCTTTGAGTCTGAATTGCAAGGTGATACCAGGACGTGGTGATGCCAGCGTGTGGGAAATGTGAGGGAGCTGCAATGCAGAGTGGTCTTGGGATGGGGGGTGGGGATGTCAGGGGCCATGGGACTGCTGCCTTCCTCTGTTGCCTTTAATGACTAGGAGCTCATTCATGCCACTTTAAACGTCAAAACTCAAAATTGATCTACCCATTTTAGAGTGGGCATTTGAACCTTTTTTTTTGCAGGAGGTGTGCTCAGGGCTTACTCTGGTTTCTAGGCTCACAGATCACTCCTGGCAGGGCTCAGGAATGTAGGGATTGAAACCTGGTCAGCCACGTGCAAGGTAAGTATCCTATCTACTGGACTACTGCTCCAGTCCCTAATATTTAAATTTTCCTATGAGCAGTCAGTCCTGTTCTAGATGGTTGAAATATACCTATTTGATTTGTGTTAGAATAGAGACTTGGGCTGAAGAGATTGTGTGGAGGATAAAATGCTCACCCTGCATATATCTGGCCTTTGGCACAGTACATGACTCCCAGTTCCCCACCAGGAGTGAGTGACTCCTGAGCAAGGAACCAGGTGCAAGCACTGAACAGCCTCAAGTATGCTTCATAAAAATGATCGATGACATGTAGATACATAGATAAAAATATAGACTCCTAGAAAATTTAAACTTCTTCCCCAGTACAGGAATGGAAAATACACTATTGAGAGGAGAGTTCTAGGAAAAGACCTTTACCAAGTATATTCAAAATATTTATTAGTAATTTCAAAACACAGCTTTTAGTATATTTTATTTTTTGTGATTAGATATTCAAAGAAGTTTAGTTCAACTAATGCAATTTATAATGAAGTCATACCCTATATGATTGTTTTCCTTCTTCTCTTGGTATCTTCTGAATTCTATCTCCAAAAATACTGTCATTCAGGAACCTTTACAACATTACAATAGCTAGTTGTGTTGATCCTTACAGATTTAATGAAATCACTGACAATGATAAATTATTGTTTTCCTACTTGCTCCAACTACTTCAGTAGAATTTGGAGTTCATTGTGAAAAAATGTATTGTGGAACATCAAAAGACTCTGAACAGGGTTTTTCCTGCCAACTTGAATTAGTAAATGGAAGGGTTCCTCAGGTGCTGAATGTAAAAGTTATAATAATACCATGAGGAAGAAGTAGTAACCAAGGAAAATTATAACTAAATACTTGTCAGAAATATATTTTTCCTAAAATAAAAAATTTCCCCAAAAGAGCTAAAAAAATCCAGTGACAGAGAACTTTGAAAAGAGTCTAAATAAAAAGGAAGCCTATGTTACCTTTGCAGAACATCAGCAATACAAATATCTTTAATAATGCTAGTGTGATGAAAAAGAAAAAGCTGATTAAATATTTATTTATATTAAATGACTGTGGAACTTAGAATTAACTTTGAAGATGAAATCTTTTTTTTTTTTTGGTTTTACTATAGAATTATATAGACGTCCTCTTCCTTTCTCCTTCGCATGTTAATGATCTGGAAACTTTTACTTGGGTCTAAACAATTGCTTCAGTCATTATTAACAAAACATTTTTTACCCTTAAATTTTATTACCCTAAGAATGGACTTATATGCTACTTATTAAGTTTCCCTCAAGATAAAGTAGAAATTTGTAAAATAAAAATAAGGCAGATACCATTGTTTGCAGTAGTAAGAATTTCTCTGGAGATCCAAATAATTAAGACAAATTCAAAAGATTTGTAAGACTTTAAATAGCAAGTTAAGGGGCCAGAGCGATAGCCCAGCGGTAGGGTGTATGCCTTGCACGCAGCTGGCCTGTGCCGCCCAGGTTTGATCCCCCCGGCATCCCATATGGTCCCCCGAGCACCGCCAGGAGTGATTCCTCAGTGCAGAGCCAGGAGAAACCCCTGAGCATTTCCGGTGTTACCCAAAAAGCAAAATAATAATAATAATAATAATAATAATAATAATAATAATAATAAAATAAATAGCAAGTTAAATGTTTAAATCAATAACAAATTAACATTTCTCAACCTGAACCCTATAGAAATTTTGGGTTTGATAGTTTGCTATTATGGAAAGTCATCCTGTGTGGTGAAATGTCTTTAGCATCCATGACTTCTAATAAATAGATGCCATATGTACCATCCTTTCCCAAAGTTGAAGTAATCAAAGCATGGAAAAGAGGGGAGAGGAGAGAGAGAGAGGAGAGAAAGAGAGAGAGAGAGAGAAAGAGAACTATGATCCATTTTACAAATTTCTGAGTACACTCTGATATGAAATTAACTCCAATGATAATCTACAGGAAGAGGACCTCTTATTCTTCTTAAGAAGGTATTTTTTATAGTGGGATCTAATGCATACATACTAAGTATATTGTCCTATTTAAAAATATACTAGTCTTATCGCAAAACCTAATGATTCAGAATCTCTGGAATGGATGAGAAGTAGGTCTTGGTATTTAAATCTTAAAATAATTTCAAATTATTATTTTGAATTTTAGAGTAGTTACTAAACAAAAAATACTTAGCTTGACAAAATACTGTATGCTAAGATATTATCATTAATTTGGTATCTTTTATACCCTTGATTTTTAATAGGAAAATGTATAATTCTTATAATAAAATAATGTCCATAAATAATATTGGTCATATCTTAATGGGTTACAACAAAAACAAAGAAGTAGCAGAATTTAAGAAACTGAAAATAATATACTGAATCCTAAACACATAATGTCTTCATATATATCCTGAAAACTATGCATCCCTGACACATTGCCTTCCCATTATTAGTAAAAGTTATTAGCATATCAATTTTCATTTGTTGAGAAATAAAGGACAATGACAAGGGATAGAGATATAAATCATCAGATGGAAACACTGGTTTTACAAACTGAAGACCTCGGCTCTCTCCCTAGCAATTCATGGTCCCCAGACACCATGTGAAGAGTGAGCTGGGAGCAGCTACTGAGCCCCTGCTGGGTATGACCCTGACTCCACAATATGACAACCACTATCCCCTACAGCATAATTTTCTATACCCATTCTAATATAATACTTTATCCCATGTTACATAATGCTTTTTGTTTTGTTTTTGATAAGCCTATATTATTCCTTTCCAAAAAATATGCTATGAAAAAGCCGGTAGAGGATGCACATGGTGAACTGGCTTTGATCCCGACACTGCGTATGGTCCCATGAGTGTCACCAAGGATGATCACTAAGAGCAAAGCCTGAACACAGCAGGGTATAGCCCAAAAACCAAAGTCAAAACAAAATATTAATACAAAGACCTCTTATATATATCAATTTAAATAATACCAAAAGAGTTAAAAGTTAAAATAATCTTTTTTGAAAGGTTGGGTGGAGTGATGGGCCATACTGGACAGAGCTTAGGGTTGAGTCCCTGTTCTGTTCTCAGAGATCCATGTCTCTTGGGGATTGGCTACATGCAGGGCAAATAGTTCCAACTCTGTACTGTGTCTGTGGCCCAAGGGTTTGTTCCTTGATGAGCTAGATACTGGTAGGAATTGAAAGAAACAAAAGATAAAATAAAAATACATTCAGATGTTCAATCAAAATCGGGATATTCAGTTTAGTGCTATAGTTAAAGCATTTCTCAGCATGTTTTAGTAATTTGACAATTTTCTCCCAATTTCATGTATAAGGATTAAGCATTATGTAAAACAAGATATTAATTAGCAAAAGCCATTAGGTGGACTTGAACATGCAAATGACTTTATTGGGTAAGGTATTAGTAATTAGTTATTTAAATATATTGTTTTCCTGGCTAAGTTCTATAAGATATATTTTGCAGACTAATGTGTTCACTGTATCACTGTCTTCCCATTCATCATTGATTTGCTCAAGCAGGCACCAGTAACATCTCCAAATGTCCTGTCTCATGCTAGTAGAGCCCAAGGGCATCTGCTTGTTCCAGGAACTTAAAGAGCCTCAAACCATTCCATCAGGTCATGGGAATGAGGTCTATAATTGTTACTGGTATTTGGCATGTCAAATACGACATGGGTAGCTTGCCAGACTCTGCCATGCGAGTGGCATACTCTTGTATTCACCTCTGATCCCCAGCATTTATTGATGAACTGCACGACCCTCTTGTGGCCATGTGGGCGGGCTGTGATAGGCTCTTCTGCTGGGTGGACTTTTGACGCAGAGGGAAGTCCAGATGTGGAGAATGGTGGCCTTCATGGAGTGGGGGTGTCGCCTGGCTTCTTGTGAGGCTCTACTGGGGTGGCAGTCTAGGGCTAGAACCTGCCTACCTTCCCTGGTGCCTCGTGAGCGGCTGGGCACAAGGAAAGCCGGTAGCAGCTCTGCCCCCATGTCTGTGAGTCTCTGGATCAGCATACCTGGGCCAGACTTGAAAAGACTGCTGCAGGGTGGGTCTCGATGATCCGGGCTGTGATAGTCATAGTGTATTATGAGACTTAAATTATTTTTATGCGCAGAAAAATTTCTAAACTACTTACTTGTGCTCTCAGAAGTACAGCGGTATTTACTCACCAGCCTAGATGTCTCTGTTTCTTCATCTGTAAGGGACTTGTAGAACTCCCTTTCAACTAATAAAGTTTTATGCAAATTCCACAGAAGCCTAACTTACGAAAAATTTTCAATATATGTGCAGACATTAAAATGCTGTATACTAAAAAAGCTCCTAATGTATGAAGCATTTTAATTAATTTCTCCATTGACTCTTACAAGCTATAGATTTACGTTTGTAGGAAGGTCAAGCACCCTCCTCACTGTGAGGGAGAAGCAGTAGAGTAAGTGTGTTGACTCTTTAACACTATAGGACAAAACCTTCCTCAAAACTGTCTTTTCTTAGACTTCCGAAAGATTTTATCATTTACCATAGACAGAGAACCCAACATTATCACCATAGGTACATATCGTCAAATAGCTGATGCCATTCTTGATTTGTTCAAATTTCACCAGATGCCAAACTCCAGTTAAATTAAAGTCATAATGGGCTTAGATGGTGCCCCCAGAACTGAATTTATTATCTTTACTCCTTAGAGAAAACCCGTGAGTTTTCTTTCTAACAACCATATTTCATCCTCCAAAATCCCAGTGACTGTACTGAAAGGCAGAATTCCAGTTTCAGTCTCCATACTATGTCATCCTGCCTTCTCTACTGCCAAAATTTTTTCTAATAGCAGATGGAGAACTAATCTAGGCATTCCAGAGCCACCTCTTGGAAGCAATTTGGAGTTCAACCTCAGAAAATATTTATTTGCATGGATCTAGAATTATCAACTTGGTAACCATGCTTTGGCCTTCATGGCCTCCTCTGATAGAGAATCAGAATATCAGACTATGATGATCATCTCTAAAATATAAGCGCCACTCATCATGCTGCTCACCGTGCTACAGTTGAACTGTGCTAGCTTGGGCTAGAGTTCTAACATATACGGTCATGTCATTCTACTGTTGAAATCTTAAATAGATGCTATACAGCTCTACTTAGCCATCCACTAAATTAATTAGGTCACGTTTGAGATGTTTTTTATCCAAGATACAGTCTGTAGTATAATTTGGACTTCTCATTCTTGTACCCTGTGAGTACTATTGTTAATATACTGAAGTCTGAAGAGGTAGGATTTACAATACAACTATATAAAGCAGAATTTCTGCATTATTTAAAAGCAAAAAAATATATGAATAATGTGATCTGCTATCTAAAGTGTGTAATTCTAATGTGTAATTATAAAGGAAAATAATACAGGGCCTCCTTGCCCATCTTTGGCGCCGCTCCAAAATCACCAGCCCCCCACCTAAATTCACCTTGTTAAGATTAAAATAAAGGAAAATATAGACCAGACCATCTTTAGAAATTTTATTTATTTATCTTTTCATTTTTTGGCTTTTATTATGATACGGAAAATCCACTAAGAGAGTTCAATAAAACAAAGAAAATCAAGGATATTTCAACTTATTATTGAAAAGGAGTAAAAAATGATAGTGGTTTAGAGAAAAATATATTTTTTCTTTTATCAGCAATACCATCATGACCTTAGATCTTAAACTGCTGTCTGAGCTTCCAGATAATTGGCTTTATTTCACCATTATACCATTAAACGCATGTAATTCCAAGAATCTAATCAAGTTGACCTGGAGGTCACATATAAGCACATATTTTTTCACAGAATTCCCAAACCACAGCTGATCACATAGTTCATTATTAGAAAAGCCACTAAAATAAGGCAGACATATCACAGAAACTCCATAACTGAAGTGCACCACTTCTCCCAATAAATAAATTATTCATGATGAATCTAAGCAATAACTGTTATTTAGCTTATTTTCAATGCTTGAGACATTGAGCTAGATTCCTAGTCTATACTTCATAATTAAAGTCCAAATGCTAATAATGAACCTAAAGTTTAGTGTTGGGGACGGTATGAGTTATCCTGTATTAGCAATTTGTTACCATGTAACAAGTTGCTCCAAAAATCAGTGGCTTAAGACAATGAATAATTGGGGCGGAGCGATAGCACAACAGGTGAGGCATTTGCCTTGTACGCTGCTGACCTGGAATAGATCCCCAGCATCCCATAACGTCCCCTAGCACCACCAGGTGTAATTCCTGACTGCAGAGACAGGAGTAACTCCTGAGTATTGCTGGTGTGACCCAATTAAAGAAAAAAAAGATAATGAACACTTATTGTCTTGCAGTTTTTAGGAACTAGGGAGTTTTAGGAATTAGGGAGTAGCCGGCTTGGGTGATTCTGCCCCCAAAACTATTGTAAGTTAGCAAAGAAAAAAAGCAATCAGAACTTCAGATCTTCAGTAACATAATGATTTACTTTGGGCTACAGAACCAATTTCTAAGATAGTTTATTGATAGAGTATTTTCCTATGTCACAGATTTTATGATTTTTTTTTACCAGAAATGTAGGGTGCAACCACTATGTCAATTTTATAAAAACTAGTAAATATAATGGACCTCCTTCCCAACTGTCTTCCCGTTTATCATCGATTTGCTCAAGCGGGCGCCAGTAACATCTCCATATGTCCTGTCTCATGCAAGTAGAGCCCAGGGGCACCAACTTGCTCCAGGAACATAAAGAGCCTCAAACCATTCCATATGATCATGAGAATGAGTTCTACAATTGTTACTGGTATTTGGCATATAAATACAACACGGGTAGCTTGCCAGGCTCTGCTGTGCGGGTAGCATACTCCTGTAGTCATCTCTAAATCCAGCATTTATTGATGAACCGTGAGCCAGGCTGTGATAGGCTGGTCGGCTGGTTAGAGTTCTGACGAGGGGAAGTCCAGATGTGGAAAATGGAGGCACTCATGGAGTGGGGGGGTCGTCTGGCTTGTTGCGAGGCTCTGCTGGGGTGGCAGGCCAGGGGCTAGAACCCACCATCCCTCCCAGGCACCTCGTGAGCAGCTGGGCACAGGGAGAGCTAGTAGCAGCTCTGCCCCATGTCTGTGAGTTTCTTGATCAGCCTACCTGGGCCTGATTTTAAAAAGACTGCTGCAGGGTAGATCTCGATGAGCTGGGCTGTGATAGGCTGGTCGGCTGGGTGGAGTTCTGACGAGGGGGAAGTCCGGATGTGGAAAATGGAGGCCCTCATGGAGTGGAGGGCCTTCCCAACTAATGGAGACATTACTGGTGCCCACTCGAGCAAAACAATGAACAATGGGAAGACAAGTGATACAAGACAAGTGATCTCATCCATATCATCTCCCACCGCAGAGACTGGCACATACTCAAAAGAGCAAGGGCAACAAATCCTGTCGTGGATGCATGTTGCAGGACTCCTAAGGGCCGCTGCATCTGCTCTGGATTACCTCCTGCAAATCACTTCGTAGATAAGGGGGTAGTCTAAATGTGGCAGTTTATCTGACCATGTATGCTGTACTAGCTGGTATAAATATTCTCCCAAGCTACCACAATCATCGTGGGACTAGCTAGATCTTACCAGCATATTAGCCTGGCCACGCTGGACCCCTAAGTAATTAGACCAGAGAGAAATGCTGTTTGCTTCCAAGCAAACAAGCATGGCTCCCTGATATACTCAAAGGCAACTAAAATACAAAACTACAATGAAGTAGAAGAGACTTGTGAAGGCTTGGAGAAATATTTAACTGGCATTAGTATTAGTCTTTGGTACAGAGACATGCCATCTCAGAAACCCCCTTCTCTACCCTATAAAGGCATTCCCAGGCAGATCTTGGCTCAAAACATTAGCATACTAAAGGGCCTAGGTGAGGGTGCAGGGAGGGATTACCTAAGGGCATTTGACCCTCCCTGCTTTCCATAACAGTGGGAGGAAGGTCTGAGTGGCAGAGGTATAAAACTAGCCGGTTTCCTCTCTCCCGCGCTTCTTTGTGGGCGCTCTCTTTGTGAGCTCGCGCCCTTCTTGGAAGTCTTGTCTTCTTCCCCTTTACAAAGCCTTTACACGTGGTGGCCGCCATCTTGGCCTACACGTGGCTGGGGTTCTAGCCTGGAATCCTAAGCACGGGCTTTTCCTTTTGCTGATTTGTGCCTGAACCTGTGATAAGTAAAGCCTTTTTAAAACTGCATCGGATTCCTGAGTTTTCATCCATTCCTCGCCGGCCCGGAGGTAGAAGGGAACTTCGCTTCCCGGCACTGTCGGGGACCCCGTGAGTGCCCGAC
>JAJIBD010021415.1:0-35000 GCA_021461705.1 Cryptotis parvus
ACAAGCAGCTTGCCAGGCTTGCCAAGTGGTGTTGCAGGACTCCTAAGGGCCGCTGCATCTGCTCTGGATTGCCTCCTGCAAATCACTTTGTAGATAAGGGGTAGTCTAAATGTGGCAGTTTATCCGACCATGTATGCTGTACTAGCTGGTATAAATATTCTCCCATGCTACCACAATCATCGTGGGACTAGCTAGATCTTACCAGCATATTAGCCTGGCCACGTAGGACACCTAAATAATTAGATCAGAGAGAAATGCTGTTTGCTTCCAAGCAAACAAGCATGGCTCCCCCTGATATACTCAAAGGCAACTAAAATATAAAACTACAATGAAGTAGAAGAGACTTGTGAAGGCTTGGAGAAATATTTAACTGGCATTAGTATTAGTCTTTGGTACAGAGACATGCCATCTCAGAAACCCCCTTCTCTACCCTATAAAGGCATTCCCAGGCAGATCTTGGCTCAAAACATTAGCATATTAAAGGGCCTAGGTGAGGTGCAGGGAGGGATTACCTAAGGGCATTTGACCCTCCCTGCTTTCCATAACAGTGGGAGGAAGGTCTGAGTGGCAGAGGTATAAAATTAGCCAGTTTCCTCTCTCCGCGCTTCTTTGTGGGCGCTCTCTTTGTGAGTTCGCACCCTTCTTGGAAGTCTTGTCTTCTTCCCCTTTACAAAGCCTTTACACGTGGTGGCCGCCATCTTGGCCTACACGTGGCTGGGGTTCTAGCCTGGAATCCTAAGCACCGGGCTTTTCCTTTTGCTGATTTGTATGCCTGAACCTGTGATAAGTAAACCCTTTTAAAACTGCATCGGATTCCTGAGTTTTCATCCATTCCTCGCCGGCTCCGGAGGTAGAAGGGAACTCGCTTCCCGGCACTGTCAGGGACCCCGACAGAGCAGGAGGCATACTCTTTAAAACACCTCCAAATAAAGCATTTATTGATGAACCGTGCAGCCTCGTGAGCGGGGCTGTGATGGGCTGGTCTGCTGGGTGGAGTTCTGATGAGAGGGAAGTCCAAATGTGGAAAATGGCGGCGCCCTTGGAGTGGGGGGGAGGGTCGTCTGGCTTGTTGTGAGGCTCTGCCTGGGTGTTGGGCCAGGGGCTAGAACCCGCCATGCCTCCCGACTGCCTCATGAACGGCTGGGCACAGGGAGAGCAAGGAACAGCTCTGCCCCATGTCTGAGAGTCTCTGGACCAGCATACCTGGGCCGGATTGAGGAAAAAACTGCTGCAGGGTGGATGTTGATGATCCAGGCTGTGATTGACTGGTCTGCTGGGTGGAGTTCTGGGCCGTATTGAGGAAAAAACTGCTTCAGGGTGGATGTCGATGATCCGGGCTATGATGGGCTGGTCTGCTGGGTGGAATTCTGACGCGAGAGGGAAGTCCAAATGTGGAAAATGGTGGCGCCTGTGGGAGTGGGGGGGGGCGCCGTCCTGGCTTGTTGTGAGGCTCTGCCTGGGTGGTGGGCCAGGGGCTAGAACCCGCCATGCCTCCCGACTGCCTCATGAATGGCTGGGCACAGGGAGAGCAAGGAACAGCTCTGCCCCATGTGTGAGAGTCTCTGGACCAGCATACCTAGGCCGGATTCCCCCTGACCTCAGACTGTGAAAAAGGAGTCAAAAGAAGGAGTGGAAAAGAGGAAAATAGAGCAGCTTTGGCTCTGCAATTGCAAAAATTGGTCAGAGTCTAAGTAGTCATTTTGAGTTTTACACAGTGTGCACGGTATGAATTTTCCATTAAGGACATTACAGTAATGTTTATTTGGGGACACAATTACCTTGTTATGTTTTCCTTTAAAAAAAAAAGGTTGATTAGCAAGAGAATGGTAGTACAAGAATAAGACACTTGTCTGCACATAAAAGACCCCAGCTTGATCTTTAGCATATGTAGATACTGTTCCCCACACACCACCAGGAATGATTCCTGAAAACAGAGCCTGAAAACAAATACCTGAGTACCAACAGGCATAGAATAAAGCAATCAACATCTACTATCCCCTCTACCTACAAAATTTGGTTGTTTTTTTCCCAGATATTGTATAAATAAATTGTATAAATAATAGAAGTAATTGCACAAATAATAGAAGGTGGAAGAACTATTTATACTTAAATCAGTTCTACAGGTCTCTGTCACCCTATTCCCCAAATATCTCCACATTTTGTTCTGTTTAGTGGCTGGTGAGTGGGTTGTAACTGACAGAAGGATCTAAATTGTCATCTTGTAAAAGAAAAGGTTAAATCAGGTCTGAATGACTTCACTGGTTTAGGGTATGGGTTAAGAAATATCTAATTTTACCAGATGGAACTTATTGAACTTTATGACACAAAATACTTATTATCCAATAATGGATATTGCTGATAAATTCAGAACACCTCAAATTTTAACACTTTTAAAATTCACTCCTCTATGCTTTCTAATTTTTAAGCTTCTTTTTTAAATTAAGATATTGTTATTTAAACATCATTAACAATGTTTAAACATTGTTATTACTGGTTTTGGCATATTGAATACTCATCGGACAGCTTGCCAGGCTCTGCTACGGTGGTGGTATTCATCGTCAAGACCCTGAATGAACGATTTGAGGTTCTTCATATTCCTAATGCAACCAAATGCCATTGGGCTACACTGGCATGTGACAGGGTCAAATGGAAATATTACTGGCACTCGCTCGAGCAAATCGATGAGTAATGGGATGTCAAGTGATCAAGTGATTGTGATTTACAATACTGTTAATGGTAGTTTCATACCCACATCAATCCAACACCACTAGTCAGCCACTTCCCTCAACTAGTGTCCCAAGGGTCCCATCCAACCCAAATCCCTCCCTGCAAACACATTTCTGGGCTCCAACTCTCCCAGCCCCACTGTGTATCATTGTATTCCACACGAGCATTCACCATCTATTTCTTTCCTTCTGACTAATTTTATTCAGCATAATACCCCCCAATTCCTTGCATGAAGTGCAAGATAATAACTGCCTCTTAAAGATTATATAAAGATAAAATAAAATAACTAATAATATAATAATTTATAATAATATAATGATTTATAGTTTTTTCTTAATAGTAAATTTTATTAAATAAACAGATTAGCAATAAAAGGGAAGACAAATTAATAGGAAAGTGTTTCTTCCTTTTTCTTATTTGTATATCCTTATTCAAATGGTATCAAACAAAAACAAGAAAAAATAAATACTGTTCTTATATAGTAATTTTAATTGACAAATGAAACATTATCTCATAAGCATTCTTGAGAGATTATATAGAGGTTGCCACTGTACTTTTAACAAATAAAAATTAGACAGAGGGTAATGATTTTTTGTTTGGGGGCCATTCTTGGAAATGTTCAGGAGTTCCTCCTGGCTTTGTACTCTGGAATTATGCCTGATAGGCTCCAGGAACATATGGATACTGGGGATCAAACCAGGTAAGCCATGTGCAAGGCAAGTAACTTACCTGAAGGTAATGATTTTTATTATCCAAATCCATAGAAAGAAAGGAAGAAAGGGATGGATGGAGAGAGAGAGAGCAAGGGACAAATGAAGGGAGGGAGGGAGGGAGGGAGGGAGGGAGAGAGGGAAGGAAAGAAGGAAGGAGAGGAAAAGAGGGAAGAAATGAATCCCAGGTCTTCTGACTCTAACTCCAAGCTCTGTTTTAGAAAGTCATCTTATCCTTGAGCAATGCAGCAACTCATCTGCCATCATTGGACAGGTGCTAGCACAATCAAATGAGACATTTAATTCCTGACTAAACCTGATTAATGGCTTCATCTGTCTAAGGTATCATTCCTGGAAAACACAAAGGAAACTTTTTCATATGAGGCTGTCAGAAAAGGCTCAGACTCAGAAAAAAAAGCAATCTTTAATCACCTTCAGTTGTATTATCTCTAAGAGTCTCCTAGTGGAACAAAGATTAGAACACATAGTCATTTCAAATGTGTCATTCTCGGTTTTCTTAAATGCCAGTCAGAATCCAGAACAATTTTGGGATGAAGTCATGGTAAGGTTTATGATGAAGGAGAGCTTTTAGATTAGACACCAGAAAAGTGGTCTAACTCAGAAAGTATAAGAATATTTAGCTACCAAAAGATAAAGATGTCCTGAGATAAAATAGAAAAGTGAAAGGGTGGAGAGGTGCATTAATATTTACTGAATGCCTATAGTTTTTGCCAACCACTGAAATGCTCATCTGATCTCAAATGCCATGTTTTACTGCTAACCAAGAGTTCTCAGATGATTGGGTCACAGATCAAAGCCAGGGCTAATAGCAGAGAAAATACATAGATACCCATGTCCATTTCATTCAAATAAGAATATTTTGATTAGCACATCTGAGATTATGTCCATACTTCTACTTTTAAAAACTCAAAAAGTTTCTTGATTATTATAAGACTCACCACAGTTGGGTACCATGTTACCTACTGAGCAGAACATAAAGGTGTATTTCTTATGGTGATGGTACTTGACATATTCAACACTTAGCTAGTGTGGTAGCAGAGATGCCTTATTTATCTACATTTATAAATCAAAGCATGGCATTTCAATTCTCACTTATCAATGTAAGTAGTCATTTGGGTTTTCTGTTTTATTTTGTTTCTAATTTTATTTCTATTGAATTAATGTTAACTTAGAAGATTGTTTATATTTCAGGAGTATTATTTCACACCTTTTCAAAAATGTATGTTACTCACACCCACCGCCCAAATATGAATATTCTTCTGCCACAGTCCCACAGATCCCTCCCACCTTGGACTCCTTCTCTCACCCACTGGTAGTAAACTCAGTTCTGTATTCAGAGACCATGCACTGTTATTAAAAATTACAAAGAAATCTATTATTCAAGACACTCAGAATCATCACTTATCTATCACCTCTCATTGGTTCTCCCTCTGTGCACAAACCACAGTCACTAGGCTTTTAGATAAACAATCTATGGCTCCCAGGTAGTGACTTAAACTTGTGTCTTCTGAGACTGTGATATTTCTCCTGTGTATAACTGGGGTAGTTCTCACTAACTCAAGGGGAGTTTCAATGATTTCCATATGCAATTATTCTTTCCAACTTCAGGGAAGATGTTCTAATCTCAAGACCCATCCAGGACTGTTTCCTTTACTTTCAAATCTAAAATCACTGTTCTGTTGTCTTTCTACACACATTTTCTTAAACATGCAGGTTAAATGGTTGACTAGGCTGCATAAAGTATTTTTATTCCAAGAATTATCAGGTGTAATATTTGCCCTTTTTGAAAATCACATATATCTAGAATTGTTTTTAATCTTCTATTCCCAAGGATGAACAGATACTTTCTTAAAGCAATAAGATATCAAAATACCAGTTTTCCATCTTATTCCATCACATTAAATTCTCATGAACCCACCTTACCACACAGTTTACAGACTGCAATACAAAAATGAAATGATATTCAAGTCAATGAACAAGTGTTGGACCCATAGAGTTGCCTAATATCAAGAGAGAAAAATATGAAAAAATGAAACAGCTACAGAATACATTCCTTACCCATAGAGACTGAATAATTCTGCTGTGAACTGAGTATCATGAAATGGGCCTGAACTCATTGTTGTTCTTTTCTCTGTTCTGTTTCTTTTGCATCATCTCAAATGTTCCATAAATTTAACTTTCTACTCGCCCCACAAATATAAATATTGACATTATAGGTATTCTCTTTAAACAATAAAATTAACTTTGGCAAAGTACTTTAAAGGCTATAAAATTTCATACTAAAGTAACAACTTGTAAATAAAATAAATGAGAAAAAGGAGAATTCTTTACTGCATTATGCAATACCTCACCTCTAGTTTCATCTTATCTTTTTCACCACAGTGCCTTTCCATTCCAATTGTCCTCATCCACTTAAACTTATCTCTAATAGTGTTTTATCTTATTGAGCTCAATGTATGCAATAATAGAAAATGGTTCAACTCTATCTGTAACAAAATGAGCTCTTAAACAAACAAGCTGAGAAGTCTTGCTTAATAAAATCTGCAGAACAGTGAAAATGCAAGACCTACAAAAAATTGCAGAACTTAAAAGGGGCAGTGAGGGAAAAATTGAAGAAAAACAGGTAAAGAAGAACTAAATTGAAATGAACAAGATGTTCCTAGATAGTTAAGAATTTGCTATTAGTGTTTTTTAGTTTAATTACTATAATTTAAACCACAGGCTTAGGAGAATGTCAACACTTATGCTTTGATGTATATAGTTAGAATATAAAAAATGTCCTTTGTAACAGATAATATCGTTGTCTGACTATACAGAAGTTCATAATGCTGAAAAACAAAAGAAAAAATGAAAAAAAGCAGGCCTGAGAAGTAGTACAGGGATTAAGATATTTTCCTTGATGATCTTCGTTTGATTTCTGTCTCTTCAATTGGTCTCTGTTTGAGCACTTCTAGGGATGACCCCTTGAGCACAGAGCCATGAGTAAGCCCTGAGCAGTGTTGAGGGATAATCTCCACCTTCCTCTCAGAACCAGAATAATTTAAAAACATGCAGAAGGTTAACTGAATAAAAATAAATATATAAGCCGAATCTGCATACCCAACCAAGAGAGAGTTAGTCTAGGTCTTCATGCCAATTCAACTTTTGAAAACCAATTAGTAAATATGCTAATAAAAAGTTAGATTATAACATTAAATGATTGTGAAAACTTGACAAAATTCAACATGATAAGAATTTTCAGCAAAACTGGGAAAGGAAAAGAACATTCTCAATTTATATGAGATAAACTCTCATATCTGTTCAACAGTTAGCAGATACTGTATTAAAAGACAACAAAAGGTTAGAGGACATATTAGGAAAGAATAAATAATCTTTCTTTACAGATGCATGATTATCTATGTAAAATTCCCCCAAAAAGTTCACAAAGAAAAACTAAAATCTCTTAAGAGTATAGCAGTTACATTATAATAGGCTAGAGTGACTAAATAATCAGTTTTATCATAAATTGGCAAAGTGATTTCTTAGTATAACAATTTTAAAATACCATATATGGGTGGGATAGGAAATGGGTCATATTCTTATATGTGTGAGGCCCTAGGTTCAATTCCTATAATCTCAAGAGGAAAAGTTAAATTAAAAGGCCAAAAATAAACAACATGATAATATTCAAAGTAAATGCTATGAATATAAGACTACAGTTAAAATAAATTAAGTGTAATTACTATAATCTGCTTAACAAAGTTTTAAACTCATTAAACAATTTAAGAAAAGGATGGGAGACCATTAATCAGCACAGGATTTTCAACTGTTGAATCAGAAATTATGGTAAGAAATGAGAAAAGTTTAGAATAAATGATAGTGGCCCAGAATTAAAGACAATGGCATGAACTCATGTTTAGCTTACACATAGAAGTTTAAATATGAAAAATTTTAAAGCCAAATGTATATACTAATCATCACCCAAATATTTCCTCAACCCTGTTAGTAATGTCATTATTTAGAGCAATTACCCTGCAGGTAAAACCACCATCACACAAACAGGAAAGCCAAGTGAATGTGCTCCAATGACCAGCACTGCAATAAGAAGTAAGTGAGACAAACCAATACTGAATCACAGCTGACAGTGTAAAATAAATACATGAGCAATTTGTATTGATAAGCCTAGTAAATAAATTGGGGTGAGCAATCCACCCCAATGTAGAGCAATGCAAAAGAACTTCAAGTCATTTGTATAGATACTCTACCTTAGAGGAGTTGAAATATGTAAGTCTTCACTCCTTGACTCAGGTCTGCACATATTTATTTTATTCCATAAGGTTTGAAGTAGATAAAAAAAGAGTAATGTTGCTATAGCTAGCCTTGGCAAGCAATAGCTCAGCCAAGTAATCAAAGTTAACATCAATAGTGCTAAGTCATGTTTATAGTACACACTTGTCATATGATGTAATAAAAATAACACTTTACTTCTGCAGTCTTCCTCCCAGAAATGATTCACCCCAATTCATTCTTAAGAAAAGCATCAAACAAATTCCAATTTAGGAAGATATTGGAAAAATACCTAAATAGTCCTGTTTAAAATACCAACACCATTGAAAACTATAAAATATGACAAACCTTAGGCAACAGGAACTTAAGAATCTACAACCAAAGAAATCTGGATTAAAAAAAGCAAAGGAAATCTGAATTAAGTCTGAACTTTTATGACAATGTATTCATATTTATCCATAATTGTAACAAAAACACCATAACATAGGATGTTAGTGGGGTTCAGAGAAAAAGTACAACAATGAGTCTTGCACAGAGCCAACTTGAGTTTAATCCCTGTCATTGCATAGGATTCCCTGTGCCCCACCCAAAGTGATCCTTGATCACAAAGTTAGAAGTAATCCCTGAGCACAGCAGGGTTTGGCCCCAAAGCCAAAATACTACTACTACTACTACTACTACTACTACTACTACTACTACTACTGATGAAGACTAGGATGATACATATATATATCATCCTTATATATATACTTTTGTATATATAAGTATATATGTATATAAAAGTATATATACAAAAGTATATATGTATATAAAAGTATATATATATATAATATATACATATAATATATATAATATACATGTATATGATATATATCATCATATATATATACTTTTGGAGTATATATATGATTTTGGAGAAACAGTGAAAATTATTTGGGTTTTCTCTGATCTGTATAATTTTTTTATAAATATAAACAATTCCAGGGGTAATATTTAATAAAGACAATTTTTAGGAAAGAAAATAGAGATCAGTGAACCTCAAAAAAATGCCAGTGTCTGGATTTTGTTATGCTAAGGTAGAATTTTCGAAAATCTTCTAAGGGTCCCATGGTTTTACTGTAATAAAACAAAAGAATAAAATCAGAAAGAAGATGAAATAATATCTTAGAATGTCTTTTCCAAATAAAAATAGAGATATCAACTTCCTCACCCTTGTGATTTTTAGAAAAATCAAGTGAAACTCAGACTAAGGTAAGGTGATAACTAAAGGTGATATCAACAGGAAGAAAATTGTCAAGAATGTGTTTTCTTGAGTTATATATATATATATATATATATATATATATATACTCAAGAAAGTCAGATAAGCTTAAAATTCTACCCTCAAACTCTGGCAGAAACGGTTATGTTACAGATAGAAAATCTCTGTTCTTTTAACTCATTAAAATGTTCTAAGCTTTATAAACAATCTTGAATCCTTAGGTCAGAGTCACTGCTTCTGACATGGGTCCCAAAACTAGCTCTGGGTGCCAACGAGGAACCATATACTTTGTCTCATTACTCCATCAAATTGAGCGACAATGCTGTCAATTTTCCCAAATCACTTCAAAGAGATTAAAGGACTTACCTAAAGCCCTAAAAATGAGTTTCAAATGATGGCTATAGTCATAGTAAGGAAGACATAGCATAAGTCTAATTCTGTCACCTCAGATAATATTTTACACTAATTATTCAAATATATATGTGTGTTTCAACAATTCTAAGTACTTCACAAACATTTATCCAATATTTACAATCACTTCTTAGGTGCTAGTAAAATCTTCGTTTCAGAAATAAAGGAGCTGACATTATCTTTCTGAGTTCTCAAGTTCTTTTATAAATATAATTTCTAAGATTCACCTACAATTAAAGGAGTCACTAATTCAATAATAGGCAACGTGTCTTCATTGTTGAAATTTCCCACACTAGATCTGACTCAGGGCCATCATAAAATTAAAAAAAAAAAAAAAACTAAGGAATGGCCTCCTCCCCAACTCAGTGCCTTTTGGCAAGGCCTGGTGGGCCACCCAGAACTGTGGCCAGCTAGGAACCAGAAACAGAGGGACAGAGCTGAGCTGCTGTGAGCTCAGCTTGTGCTAGGCTGATGAAGTGTCCTGGAAGGGTGGCAGGATCTGCTTTTTGCCTGTCCCCTGACAGACTCTCAGAGGCAGGAAAACCTCATGCATCACAACCACAGCCACTTTCAAGGTCCGGACTCCACAGCTTGGCAGAGCCCCATCTGCCCCCGACTCCCATGGCACGCCGGCACTCTGCACCTGTGTGTTATCTTAAAACCTAGTATATTCATCTAACAGATATCCCATCACATTTTATAGATACAAAGTGTGTGGGCACAATGTGTGGTCTGGGGACCACCTCAGTAATTTCCTATACTGTGGACTCAAATAGCACAATGGAGAATTGAGGATCTCCATTGACTTTTGTCTAACACCATGTTCATCGAATGTAGAGAAGTAGCTCCTTCAAGCAATAAATAACAGATTATTTAATATATAAATTGGAAAATCTCAAATAGAGGTTGAGATAAATGTGAAATAAGTGTTGCCCATAGCTGTAGTGGTGGTGTGTCTGGGATTGTCAGTAGAAAACCACTGTGTTCTGGAAACCCAGGTAGTGATTCTAAGAACAGAAACTGGCCAGACTTCCACACATCAACCTAGAAAATAAAAGGCATGACTTTATCATTACTGTTCTCTTATATGAGCTGAAAGGATCAACATAATTGATGCCGACTAAGTGAGCAGGCATCGGGAGGGGGATGAAAGGTGGGTGGGAAATGCTGGTCTCTGGTGGTTGTGGGGGCACACTGGTGATGGGATTAGTGCTGAACAATAAACCTTTCTAGCAACTGTATTGTGAAAATGTTTGTACTTTGTAAATCACAGTGTCTAAAGTAAATCACTGTTTAAAGAAAAAACTATAAGGAGAGCTATAAAACTTGATCTGAAACAATGAAGCAAAATCTTATTAAACTTAATTTCTTTAAAAAATATACAGCAGAGGGATGTTATTAGTTAACATTTATGCAGTTTGCTGTTTTAAAACATACAAATTTGAAATGGTTCCTTAACATATAAGTTAAAAAGTTAAAAGGTCTATAAACTTCTTAGTTGCCATAGAAATTAGGGAAGAAGAAGATATTAAGGGCATCCAGAAGGGGAAAGAAGTAAAGCTATCACTCTTTGCAGATGACACAATACTATAGTATCCTAAAGTGTCTACCAAAAAGCTCCTAGATTTGTAGAGAAGAGAGGCAGGTTACAAAATCAATACCCAAAGTCCATGGCTTTCCAATATGCAAATAACGAAAGAGAGAAAGTGATGTTTGAAAAAAATCCTGTTTATGATTGTGTCTCAGAAAATCAAGTACCTCAGAATCAGCTTAACTTTAACTAAGGACATAAATGACCTGTACAAAGAAAACTATAAAATGCTACTTCAAGAAATAAAAGGTAACACGAGGAAATAGAAGCACATTCCCTGCTCATGGGTTGGGAGGTTCAACATTTTCAAAATGATGATATTACTCCAAAACATTACATAGATTCAATGAAGTCCCTATAAGGATATCCAACATTTTTTTTTACAAATTGGTCAAACATTCCTGAAATTCATGTGGAACAATAAACCCTCATGGATAGTCAAAGCAATCCTTGGAAAAAGAAGATGGGAGGCATCACCTTCCTCAACTTCAAACTGTATTACAAAGCGGTAGTAATTAAACAGCATGGTTGGAATAAAAACAGACCTGTAGACCTATGGAATAGAGTTGAGTATCCTGACACACACCCTCAAATATATGAACATTTAATTTTTGATAAAGGAGGAAAATATATGAAGTGGAGTAAGGAAAGTCTCTTCAGCAAGTGGTGTTGGAGTCAGAGGTTAGGTAGGACAGAGAAGGGAATAGTATGCTAATAATCGTCAAAAATGATAACACCAGCCTAGAGCTGAGCATTGAATATATGCAAAAAGATACACATGATAACCTCTAAATGTATGTGTTGCAATCCGCAATGTGTAAGAGTAGGAAGAGAGAAAGAGAAAGAGAGAGAGAGAACAAGAGAAAAAAAGATAAAAACCTACCATAGAGGCAGGCTAGGGGAGGAGGGAGAGAATTGGGGACATTGGTGGTGGGAAATGGACACTGGTGGAAGGATGGGTGCTGGAACACTGTATGACTGAAACCTAAGCATGAACATCTTTGTAATTGTATATCCCATGGTTGTACAGGAAAAAAGGAAGAAAGAGAGAGAGAGTGAGAGAGGGAAGGAAGGAAGGAAGGAAGGAAGGAAGGAAGGAAGGAAGGAAGGAAGGAAGGAAGGAAGGAAGGAAGGAAGGAAGGAAGGAAGGAAGGAAGGAAGGAAGGAAGGAAGGAAGGAAGGAAGGAAGGAAGGAAGGAAGGAAGGAAGGAAGGAAGGAAGGAAGGAAGGAAGGAAGGAAGGAAGGAAGGAAGGAAGAAAAAGAAATAAGTGGTGCTGGAAAAACTGGGCAGTTAAGGGTAAAAAAACTGAACTTAGACCTTCTTATAACACCATGCACAAAAGTCAGATAAAAACTGATTAAATATCTCTATCAGACCTGAATCTATAAGATGCATCAAAGAAAACAGACAGAATTCACCACAGCATTGCAGCTAAATGCATCTTCAAAGATAATATATCACTGACAACGCTGGTGAAAGTGAAGATAAACAAATAGGACTACATCACTGACAACGCTAGTGAAAGTGAAGATAAACAAATAGGACTACATGGAACTAAGAAGCTTCTGCACCTCAAAAGAAACAGTGACCAAAATACAAAGAAAGCCCATGGATTGGGAAAGAATGTATGCCCAGTACCCATTTCACAAGGGTTAATCTCCTAGATACATAAAGCACTGGTAGAACTTTACCAGAAAACAAAGTATTAACCCCACCAAAATATGGGGAAAGGAAATAAACAGAACTTTCTCAAAGAAGAAATTCAAATGACAAAAAGCATATGAAAAAAATGCTCTTCTTCACTGATCATCAGAGCTGCAAATCAGAACAACAGTGAGATCTCATCTCACACCACACATACTGGCACATATCTAAAAAAGCAAGAATAATCATGCTGGTGTGGGTATGGGGAGAAAGGGACTCTTATTCGTTGCTGGTGGGAAAGCTGACTGGCCCAGCCTTTTTGGAAAACAATATGGACATTCCTCCAAGAACTAGAAATTGAACTCCCATTTGACCCAGCAATACCACTCCTGGGAATATACCCTAATGACCCAAAAACACAGCAGAAACACCATCTGCACCTCTCTGTGTGTTTCTGGTCACACACATCACCAAACTTTTTAAATAATGATTCAAAATACTTCCAATATTCAACAAAATTATATCCATTCATTCACTCATTCATTCGTTGGAAAAATTTGCAAACTCCACTCAGTAGATGGCCCCAGAAATCCATTGTTTTTCTCATTATCGTAATAAAAGATGCTGAGCAAAATGAGTTTATTCAAAGACCTGCTGTACTGTCTTCATGGGAAATCAAATGAGCTAATATAGTTATAGTGCCTATCAAAATGACTCTGCACACATTCATTATTCAATATGTGGCAGGTGTTAATATTTATTCATATTATTTATTGAGTTCTCAGAGTTCTGTTTCTTATTAATGCTCTCAAATAATTCTATTCCGAATGCTTAGCACTTTCATGCCTAAGACACCATTTCTGAAATCTTACTCTTCTGAGATAGTTTATCATTTCCTAATTGAGATGACTCTGCTCAAACTCCTCACCAAGAACTTCTGTGGAAACTCTGTCCTAGGAATTTTCTACAAAAGCAAATGTTCTGCTCAGAAATTAATAAAGATTAAGAACTAAAAAAAAATATATTCTCATTAAGCTCAAGAAAAGCGAGATAGCTATTCATCACAATGGTTAATAATAAGGTGCTGTTAGGTAAGATGACTGGTTTGAATAAAATTATTCAGGTGTATCAGGAAAAAAGTGAGTGGCAGAAGAAAGAAGAAATCCATTGCAAAACAACAGTGCAGGAGTACATAGGTCACTCACATTGCATTGTTGAAAATAAGAAATGACATAAGCTCTCAAGATTTTGAAGAATTTATGATTCTGCTCATGTATTCTAATGGAATTCTTAAGATAATTAAGATATCTCAAAAACCAGTGAGTGATGTGTCAAAGCAGATAACTCAGTAACGATGTTAGCTTTCTGGACAACAGTGACCAAAACAGTGACTAAAATTTGAGACTATATGTATATTTTCAGAGCTCCACCCAGCAGAAGAGCTGATCACAGCCCGGCTCATCACAGACCCACCCTGCAGCAGTCATTTTCAAGCCCAGCCCAGGTGTGCTGATCCAGAGACTCACATACACAGGACAGAGCTGCTACCGGCTCTCCCTGTGCCCAGCTGATCACCAGGTGCCCTGGAGGGAAGGCAGGTTCTAGCCCTGGCCAGCCACCCCAGCAGAGCCTCACAAGAAGCTAAAGGACCCCCACACTATGAGGGCCACCATTTTCCACATCCAGACTCCCCTCTCGTCAGAGCTCCACCCAGCAGAAGAGCTGATCACAGCCCAGCTCATCACAGACCCATCCTGCAGCAGTCTTTTTCAAGCCCAGCCCAGGTACGCTGATCTAGAGACTCACATACACAGGGCAGAGCTGTTACCAGCTCTCCCTATGCCCAGCTGATCATGAGGCACCCAGGAGGGAAGGTGGGTGCTAGCCCTGGCCCAGCAGAGCCTCACAAGAAGCCAGATGTGCCAATTTCCACATCCGACTCCCCTCTCGTCAGAGCTCCTCCCAGCAGAAGAACTAATCAGTCTGGCTCACTCGGCCGCTTTGCCACACAGTTCATCAATAAATGCTCAAGATTAGAGGTGACTACAAAAGTATTCCCACCCACACGGCAGAGCCTAGCAAGCTACCTGTGTCGTATTTGATATGCCAAATGCCAGTAACAATTATAGACCTCGTTCCCATAACCTGATGGAATGGTTTGAGGCTCTTTTATGTTCCTGGAGCTAAAAGATGTCGTTGGGCTACACTAGAATATGACAGGACGTATGTAAATGTTACTGGTACCCACTCGAGCAAATTGATTATCAACGGGAAAACAAGTGATACAAGCGATAGAAGTGAAGATGGATAGAATGCAGGAAGGAGGCAATATTTGTATTTCTTCCACATCCACACCTCAAGCCTAGCACTTAATATATTATAAAGAATCTTGGCTCTAATGTCTAACCCCATTTTACTATCAACTACATTAAAATAAATATTTTGTTTGTGAGCCACACAAAAATGGAGATCCAAAGAAGTTTCAAATTTATCCTCTATATTTACAACCATATAAGACACATAGCATCTATTCAGCTGTTAATATATTAAGCACCAAAAAATGGACAATGCTAAAGCCCTTGTATATTATTTTTAATTAACTTAAATAAAGAGTATCCAAGCTTGACCCAGTTTTGAGTAGTAATAGTCTTCTTTACCTACTGTGTAAAAGTATCCTTCTACCTGTATGGGGCAGGAGGAAAATCACAGATGTTTTTTGCCATAATTAAGTTAGATAATTAACAGACCTAGATTTGGATGGCCCCAGGACCTATCAACTTGTCAACTCATTACATAGATTTTAAAATTCCAAATTAATTCATGTACAGCCAAGAGTGTATATATACACTAAGATTTTCAGAGGTCTCAAATGGTCTCAAAGACACTTCTTTTATAATGTCTTTTTCCTCTTTTGAAGATCCTCTGCGGAAAACGATTAACATACAGCTTACTGGATTGGAAACCAAATAAATCAATGTTGTTTTCTTTAACACTAGAGAGCTCACAGGAATAGTTTTTACAGTATTTATTTATCTTTAATAATCTCCAATGGAAAGATCATTAGAATTGATTTGCTGAGGGTCAGCAAAGAACGAGGGAGACTTTTCTTACCATCAACTTTCATAAGGCTTTTATTTCTTGTTGGTGTTTGTGTTGTCTGTTTCCTTTGTGGCTTCAATGAAAAGGAGCATTACAAGAAAGATTTGTCTGTGGCTTTCATTCCTGGAACACAGGAGGAATGTAAAAAGAAGGTGTTATTAATGGAAGAGCATCATACCAGAGCCTCGTAATTCTCTATAGATACGCCTGATCCAGTCTGGCATGTGATAAAGGAATACTGATTAGTGAACACAATCTTTAATATGAGCCAGTGCTGCACTCATCCTTTGGGGAGCTCACGATTATGCAAATCTTTTATTCTATATTGAGGACTTTGAATACGCTGAAAAACAGCAAAATACCAAATAGACTGTTTCATTTCATGTCTAAGGCCCTCAACACTAATAAGAAGAAGAAATTGGCATAGATAACATCAGTGTCTTTGGGGGAAGTTTTAGCCACCAATCCTAAATACAATTTAGTTATTAAAACAGAGAAGACTGTTGAGTCTTCTAATATTATGGTAATACATAAATAAAAATATCAAAATTAGATTTCATCAATGCATTACTACTTATACAAGTTTGCCTACTTTAAAGTGGTTCTTTTAGAATTATAAACTAGGCGTAGGTATATAGTTCAATTGATAGAATACATCTCATATGTATTAGAGCAAAGTTGAACCCCTGACAACACACACCCACTCCCTAAGCCAAGCACTGCTAGGTGTGCCCCTCCTATCTCCTAAGCATCCCTACAAATAGTCCTTATTAAAAATAAATATGTAACATTCCAAAACATTTCCACACAGTTAACGTTACTATGGAAGCTTCAACTATTCCTCCTCTGGATCGTTTCCTTTGTAAACAGTGAAATGTTTTTACTAATGGTTAAACTCTCATGTCCTATAAATGGACTTATTTTTGAAGTTTGCTTGTCAAGTTTAAACTGTCAGAAGTCAGAGCTGAAAAACTAGATGTCCAGGCTGGAGATGTGTCTCAAGTGGTAGGCACATGCCCTGCATGTGTGAGGGTCTCAGTTTGACCCTCAGTGCTGTACACACACCCTCACCCAAGCAATCCTGGATATAACCCCAGAGGCCCCTAAGCAGCACTAAAAGTGCTCCCCAACAAAGTTAAATATCCTGAGCCTCACAGCTTCTGTTTCACTTTGATTTTATGACTGAATTGCTTGGTACTGCTTTTAGGCCCCAAAGGAGCCTCACAAAAGTAGCCTGAGAGAAAGTTAAACACCAGTTAGTATATATCCTCCCTAGAGAACTTCAAACAAAAAATATATACATTCATATATGAGTAGAGGTAAACTTGAAAAAAAGTCTTTTATTCATTTAGCAAGCTTGTTGGATGCTGGACACAGGGCCAGGAATAAGGAGCACTCAGAACAGGATTCAGTCTCCTCCCTACAATGCTACGGCCTAGTTAGATGTTTTTGTTTGTTTGAGGGCCACATCCAATAGTGTTCAGGGATAATTATTACTCTGTGCTCATTGATTGATCCTGGCAGGGTTCCAGAAACCATAGAGTGTGCCTGGGATAGAACTCAGGTCATCTACATTCTCAAGGTAGCCCCTGAGACATTTTAATGGAGTGTTACCAAAAAAAAAAAAGGGGGAAAGCTCTGTATATAAAGCAGATATCCTAAAAAAGTCACATGAGACTGTGACTGACAGACTCAATAACAACATAGGGTCATAGACACTTGTGACCATCTATTAAACCATAAAAATACGTATTATTACAGGGACACTATACACTGATATATCTCTCAATGCATTTTGATGTCTATCAAAATAGACATCCCCTTCATAATGTACATGCCTCTCAATTGTTTGTGATCTTATTAAAATAAATTCACAGGTGCTTTTCCTCCACTGTAGAAAACTGTATTCTCTCTCAAATATGTATTCCTCTTTTCTCTCCCATAACTTCTCTCTAAATTTCTTTCATTAAAAACTAAAAACATTTTTGTTTCAATATAAGTAAATTAAAGCATATTTTATGTCAAATAACCATTGTCCAACACCAAATAGTGAGTAGTACATTGACTATTTTGTGATACCTTTTGACAATATGATGTGAAAACATGCATTTTTGGTGACAGTCACAGCACACTAATATCAGTTGGATTTATTAACTATACTCCAGCTAAAGAACATGACCAATTTCAGTTATAAGTTGTCACTTGTCACTTGTCTTCCCATTGTCCATCGATTTGCTCAAGCGGGCCCCAGTAATGTCTCCATTCATTGGGAATGAGTTCCATTAGTTTTACTGTTTTGGGCATATCAAATGCCCTATGGGTAGCTTGCCAGGCTCTGCCATGGCTCTGGGTTCATCCCTGGAGACCCACTCACTTTTTAAGAACAATTTTTTCTTATCTTCAGACTTTCTGAATATTCCTATTTGATAGATGAAGAGCCCTTAAAAACCTCTTCTGATAGGCAATGCTCATGCTGAGTTCAAATTACTGGGTGGTTTGGGGAGTCTGGGTAGAAGCCTGGAAACCACAAGCACCAGGGACTGTGTGAGCAAAGACACACAACTAGAAAACAGTTTGGCATCTGTGGAAAAATTCAAGCTTCATTTTGTTCCTCATAATCAATATTTCACAATATTACTTCCAGTCTTAATAATTTAGGACTTTATTTCATGCTATTTATAGGGTATATATAGATGTCTCTAAGAAACATTGTCCACAAACAGTTCTAATTCTCTAGAACAGCATTCTTCAGCATGTTTTTGCATCTATAATTGGCACCTGTCTACATAAAGTACAACTTTGGTAGACAATTGACTTGCAGTCTATGTGCAAGTGGTAGACCACAGCTTGCACCTTTCCACAGCAGAAGACCAGCAGATGAATACCCCTACCCTTGGAGCTATAACTTTCAGACAATTGATACAATTCTTAGTATTGTTTTTAGAATGTTGCTGGAAGGAATTGCACAGAAGGATATCTTATCTTTCTTCTGGCTTCTATGATTTATCTTTTGCAGCATGGAACCATATTTGTTCATTAATACCTGTGTTCTATCAGTGCTCCATCATTATCTATTGCATGCCAGATATTGTGTTAATTACTGAAGGAACATGAAGCAATGAGTGAATATGTTAAAATTATATATGCTCATAAGGTCAGAGAGATAGTGCGTTCGCATTGCATATATCCTGTTACATTCTCTGACACCACATATGGTCTTCTGAGCATCATCAGGGAACACTCCTGAGCAGTGTTGGAATAGCCTCTGAACACCACTGGAGTGACTGGACTGAAATATGCACACACACACACACACACACACACACACTATCTGTCTGTTTCACTGTCTTCCCGTTCATCATCGATTTGCTCAAGCGGGCACCAGTAACATCTCCATATGACCTGTCTCATGCAAGTAGAGCCCAAGGACACCAGGAACATAAAGAGCCTCAAAGCATTCCATCAGGTCATGGGAATGAGGTCTATAATTGTTACTGGTATCTGGCATATCAAATACGACACGGGTAGCTGCCATGCGGGTAGCATACTCTTGTAGTCATCTCAAAATCCAGCATTTATTGATGAACCGCGTGGCCACTTGCGCCACGCGAGCCGGCTGTGATAGGCTGGTCTGCTGGGTGGAGTTCTGATGAGGGGGATGTCCGGATGTGGAAAATGGAGGTCCTCATGGAGTGGGGGGGTCTTCTGGCCTATTGTGAGGCTCTGCTGGGGTGGCGGGCCAGGGCTAGAACCTGCCAACCCTCCTGGGCACCTCATGAGCGGCTGGGCACAGTGAGAGCCAGTAGCAGCTCTGCCCCATGTCTGTCTGTCTGTCTGTCTCTCTCTCTCTCTCTCTCTCTCTCTCACACACACACACACACACACACACCCAAAATCAAGAAATAAGGAAAAAGTTACAGTTACTTGGCCCAGTTACAGTGCCAAGAAAACATATTTTAAAATAATAGTTACTTTTAAATTTTTTTAATAGCACAAAGATGACTTTTCTTTTCTGATACTCACTATCCACACCTATGAGACAACATTAAGAGTGTACTCCCTGTGAGCTTAGATTCCCTTTTCTGCACTGTATGCTATCCACAGCTTCCTGGTGTGGTTTTGAGTGGTGGTGTTCACTGTGACAAAGATAGTTGTAAAGGATCGCTCTGTATAAGATCTGAGTGCTGAAAGTAGGTAAAAGAACAAACATGATAACATTTCAATATCTGAATTGCAAACCATAATGCTCAGCGGGAAAGAAAGAAAGAAGGAGAAACAAGGAAAGTGCCTCCATAGAGACAGACTCATGGGTGGTCAGGGGGCAAAATAAAAGGGGGCTTTGGTAGTGGGAAATGTACACTGGTAGAGAGATGGGTATTGAAACATTATATGACTTAAACTCAATCATGAACAGCCTTCTAATAAGGCTGATTCGATAAATAAATTAATTAAATATATAAAATTTGCATCACTGTCTTCCCGTTCATCATTGATTTGCTCGAGCGGGCACCAGTAACATCTCAATATGTCCTGTCTCATGCAAGTAGATGCCAAGGGCACCTGCTTGATCCAGGAACATAAAGAGCCTCAAACCATTCCATCAGGTCGTGGGAATGAGGTCTATAATTGTTACTGGTATTTGGCATATCAAATACAACACGGGTAGCTTGCCAGGCTCTGCCGTCGGGTAGCATACTCTTGTAGTCATCTCAAAATCCAGCATTTATTGTTGAACCGCAAGGCCATGTAGGGCCAAGCGAGCCAGGCTGTGATAGGCTGGTCTGCAGGGTGGAGTTCTGATGAGAGGGAAGTCCAGATGTGGAAAATGGAGGCCCTCATGGAGTCGGGGGTCATCTGGCATACTCTTTTTAAAATAGTGTGGTGGTATTCAATAAATGTGGTTAATCAATAAAAGATTAAGTCCTCAGGTCTGGATTTTCCAAAACCTACACATTACTTCAGGCTGCTTTTGGGAATAAACTATGAGGCCCTGGATACCCTTCCTGTTTAAAAATAATAATAATAATAAAATATATGTATATATATATATATATATATATACTTCTGTGCATATAAGACCTTGAATCACTTAATGGTTCATGATAACATTTCTTATGACCCCTTTTAAATGTTTAAATGTCTGGAATTTGGGGTTATATTGTATAAATTGGATCTTTAAGGAGGCTATAACCTGAGTAGCTGAGGTTAAGTGCTCCTTACCATGTGACTGGTCCATAAATAAAGCATTAAGGACAAAGTCTTGTGTGAATTTCTCTTCACGTGACAGTATTCTATGTCTGCTCTGACACACCATTGTTATATTTAAATGCTGTCTATGAGGCTCTGCTGAGTGAGGTCAAACTGAATTTTACACCCAGCCTCTCTTGAATTCTGTCCTATGTGTCTGGTTCCTCTGCTGCCTTCAAGCATAACCACATTACATAAATAAGACTGTATGTGTCCTGAGTCCTTCCAAGAAATCATAAAATCAAATGTGATTTGGGAGTCTCAACAAAGGTTAAATAAAGTTTTTCCTCACAAATTTCCCTGATACCATCAGTCCAAGTTTTTAGCTGCTTCTGATCTGCTCTATAACTGTGAACACTGTAACATACATGAATTTAAATCAATTTCCAGTTTTCAACTGGTTCATGTCTGGGTACTTTGTTTATCACCTAGACTCAATTCTTTAAGGCCTTCCTTCTACTTGAGTCTTCCATAGATCCTCCACAGTCAGGGCTGAGCACAAAATAAAATCTCGTGTTAATACAGGTGAATTGCAGGGCTGTATCTGAGAAAAAAGTAGGAAAACGTTCATGTAAAACTTACAACAAGCTAACTAGACATGTTGGGAATAAATGAGGAGCTTCACCTCCATACTGAAGGCAAACACGTTTGAAAGTAAAAGGATCAAAAGAGATTAAGCAGGTATGAGAAGGAATCATCTGTCTAGAACATAAACAGGGAAAACAAACAGGATATCTGTAGCAAGGAGATTACACAAAGATTATATTGAAAATTGTAGGATGAAGGACGAGGCAGTGAGAAGAATGAAGTATAACAAGAAGCCAAGTCCTGAGAGAGACAGTTGTGACTGAGTAGGGGCATGAAAGATCTCTGATTTTAAAGATTAGTGGAGTGGGGAAAGAAGATAATGCTGAAAAGCATAATAAACATAGATTGTCGTGGGGCCTTGGCAGGCTTTGAAACTCTTGGGTATTCTAATGCTGTGAATGAGAAGAGAATGGATTCATCAGAGGTATCAGAGGTACTGGTAGCTACTCTCTGCTGTGTATTCTGTGTTGGTCAGGACCTGACCAACACAACCCTAGGCTCACACTGAGAGAACTCTGTTTCCACAAACATTAAGCTCTTCTCTTTCTAGTTCCTGTTGGTATGTAAGCTGCCAATCTAGTTACGATTTCTGAGCTTCTGGGACTGAGAGATAGCATGTTTTTTTCTTCACTGGATGATCTTATGTTAACTGGAATTGTCCTCTCTCTGTTTAACAACACACTCAGTGTCAAAAACCATAGATCAGACCCTAGCATTTTTGTGTGGTGCAGGAGCAAACCAGACTGTGCTCAGGGCTTTTTCTTTTCTTTTCTGTTGTTTATGGTTTTTGAGCCACAACTGATGGTGCTCAGGGCCGAGCTTAGGGAATAAGGATGTGGTGAGTTTAGGCTAAAGGGTGGTGCCAGGGATAGACCTTTTGTTTAACTATTAACTTTTACATTTAAACACTATATTTTTATTGTTAGTCATCAAATACTGACATAATTTTGTACAGAATTTTTAAGATGAAAGCATTAGCAAATTTTCCCTTCTTTTCATCTCTCCCTTCTTCCACATTCCACTCATAAACTCTGCAGTTTGAATTTACAGAGTCAAGATGAAGCATTCACATTTGATGTCACCATTTTTCCAAGCATCTGCTACTACAAAAAATGACACCCTTTAAAATAACTCTTTCAACCTCATTGGAATTATAGACTCCTCTCAACCTCAGCAAGTATTCAGTTAAAGGAAAATATCAAACCAAAGCAGGGGCTGAGGCATATATGTTTGGCTTCTATGAAGTGGAAAATTTCTAGACCAATAATGCTGTCTCACAGATATAACATTAAGGGGTAAATGATGAAATAGTATATATCCCCAAGAAGTCTGATCCCTAAAGTTTATTGGTTAGTGTCCACAAACAGTGAAACTTTATGCCTTTAACTTCTTTGCTTTGGTTTGAGGCCACACCTGGTGTTGCCCTGGAACTACTCCCAATTCATTACTCAGGGACCACTCCCATAGTGCTAAGACTATACCTTGCCAGGAATAAAATCTAGAATTCCTGCAAGCAAAGCATCAAGTCAGTCCTTGAACTATCTCTCTGGCAGCAAAACTCGACAATTTTTTTTCGTCTAGGTTGTCTGCCATGAACTCAAATCACAGATGCAAAGTGGGTGTTGAATCAGTCAGAAGGCATTGATTAGCTCATCCACACTTTCCTATTTGCATAGTAATAACAGAAAAGTTGCGTATCCGTTAAACATTTTGAAAGATGGTTCTTTGCAATTGCAGTCTACGCCATGTTATTTTCTATGGAACTGGCACATCTAAAACAATCTGAATCCAATGTCTTTAAAACCCTAAATTCAATGTCTTTATTTATTTGATTTTGAGGGCACACCTGGTGGTATCAAGTCACTACTGGTGGATTCAGGGGACCATGTGGGATGTGTAAGAGATTAAACCCTAGTGGGCTCTGAGTAAGAAAAGTGTTCTGTCGTGTATACCATCACCCAGTCCCACTTCAATTTATTTAGAACCTAGTGGGGTTCTCTCATAAGTACTGGGATTTTTCTGAAAAAATGACACAAGTTTAAAGCTATTATGGGCCAGAGCAATAGCCCAGCGGGTAGGGCGTTTGCCTTGCACTCGGCCGGCCTGTGCCGGCCGGGTTCGATCCCCGGCATTCCATATGGTCCCCCGGCACTGCCAGGAGTAATTCCTGAGCGTCGCCGGGTGTGACCCCCAAATAAAACTACTAAAGCTACTGCTAAGGTGTTGTGAATAAAGGTTTTCACCACATACAACCTCAGCAAATTAATGCAATCAGCTTTCAGATACTTCATGATCCACAGAACATTTATAGCACGATCACGATCTTCCCGTTGATCATCTATTTGCTAGAGCGGCACCAGTATTATCTCCATATGTCCTGTCTCATGCCAGTAGAGCCAGGGGCATCGGCTTGCTACAGGAACATAAAGAGCCTCACACCATTATAGTAGGTCATAGGAATGACCTAATATAATTGTTACTGGAATTTGGCATATCATATACAACACGAGAAGCTTGCCAGGCTTGCCGAGTGGGAGGCAAACTCTTTTAAACACCTCCAAATAAAGCATTTATTGATGAACCATGCGGCCGCAAGCAGCCGCACGAGCCGGGCTGTGATGGGCTGGTCTGCTGGGTGGAGTTCTGCTGGGTGGAGTTCTGACGAGAGGGAAGTCCAAAAGTGGGAAATGGCGGCGCCCGTGGAGTGAGGGAGGGGTGGTCTGGCTTGTTGTGAGGCTCTGCCGAGGTGGTGGTCCAGGGCTAGAACCTGCCATGCCTCCCGACTGCCTCATGAACGGCTGTGCACAGGGAGAGCAAGGAACAGCTCTGCCCCATGTGTGAGAGTCTCAGCAAATTAATGCAATCAGCTTTCAGATACTTCATGATCCACAGAACATTTATAGCACAGATTTTCAAATATTTTATACCAAAACATTTTTCAAGTTTCTGCAGTTATTTTCTGAATATTCATACTCAACTTCAATGTTCAATTTTTCATTCAATAACTTGATTTCAGGGTAAGTCGTCATAGATTTTATTGGTTTCAGATTAACAAACCTGAAAGCAAGATCTTCATTCCCCGTGTGTTATTTCATCCACTTTTCATTTGGTTTTGGTTTTCGGTGTCACCATAGAACATTGACAACTTGGCTTTCTGTTTCAGTAAGTTATATATGTGGTGATTTTCACATTATTTAGTAAGAATGTATAAAGAAAAGTTTTTCAAAAAGATACTCTAAGACACATCACTCTCTTGATATTTTACTCAATAAACTATGATTTTAAGGTTCAAGTACAGTTTAACTTACTGTACTTGTTATATTTATATTTTCTGAAATTCATACTATCTTGGTATTAGAATATTGAATTCTGCACCTCTCAATCTCATGATCTATGTTCATACATCTCGAATGATATAGATATATTATCTTTTAATTTCACCTGGAGATTTATATCATAATTTTAGTATTATGTTTTAAATAAGATGGTCACAACAGTGTTAAACTTTTGCTTACCATAATACCCTCTAGTTCCATCCACATTACAAAGAACAGGAAGACTTCATATTGTCTAATAGCTGCACAGTATTCTGTTGAAGATATAAAGCACAATTTCCCTATTTGTGGTTGAAAAAAAATTTTTTTTTGCTTTTTTGGGTCACACCCAGAGATAACTTAGGGGTTACTCCTGGCTCTTCACTCAGGAATTACTCGGCAGTGCTCAGAGAACTTACGGGATGCATGGGACGAACCCCAGTTGGCCGAGTGCAAGGTAAATGCCCTACCCACTGTACTATCACTCCGGCCCAAGTTGTTGAAAATTTTAATTGTTTCTATATCCTGGCTTTTCTACTAAAGGCTGCAGTGAACACTGATGGACATATATCCTCTTGAATAAATATATTTGTGTTATACAGGACTAGAGCAAGAAGTGGATTCACTGTAGTGTATGGATGTCCTTTACTTCCTTTTAGATCTCCAGTACTGTCTTCTATGGAGGCTGAAACAGAGACATTTTTGCCACTCATGGCACCAACCAATGAGGAGAAGAAATGAACAGAAACTTTCAAAAAGAAGAAATTCGAATGGCCAAAAGCTTATGAAAAAAAAATGCTCATCATCACTAATCATCAGAGAGATGCAAATCAAAATAGCAATGACATATCATCTCACACCACAAAGACTGGCACATATCCAAAAGAGCAAGAATAACCAGTGCTGGCATAGATGCAGGGAAAAGGGGACTCTCATCCATTGTAAGTGGAATGTCAACTGGTACAGCCTTTTTGGAAAACAATATGGACATTCCTCCAAAAACTAGAAATTGAGCTCCCATTTGACCCAGCCATACCACTTCTGGGAATATACTTTGGGAGGCCAAAAACATACAGCAGAAACACCATCTGCACTTTTACGTTCATAGCAGCACTATTCACAATAGCCAGAATCTGGAAGCAACCAGAATAACTGAGAGCAGACAACTGGATAAAGAAACTGTGGTACATCTACACAATGGAACACTATGCAGCTGTTAGGAAAAATGAAGTTATGAAATTTTCCTATAAATGGACGGACATGGATCATGCTGAGTGAAATTAGCAAGAAGGAAAAAGACAGAAATAGAATGACTGCACTTATTTGTGGGATATAAAAAAAAGTATGATACCAATATCCAGGCCAGGCAAAACATGGATCGTGAGGTCTTGTCAGTTAGTAGAATCTACCACAAGTGTGTGAGAGTAAGAGGTTAGGTAAGACAGAGACGGGAACAATGTGCTAGCAATTACTGGAAATGATAGTACCAACCTAAAACTGTAGGCAAAGTGATACACATGGTATCCTCTAAATGTATGTATTGCAAGACACAATGTGTAAGAGAAGGTAGAAGAGAGAGAGAGTAAGATTGAGAGACAGAGACAGAGAGACAGAGAAAAGAGAGGCATAGAGGAAGACTGGGGAGTGGGGAGGGAATCAGGGGACATTGGTGGTGGGAAATGGGCACTAGTGGGGAAGGGGTGCTGGATCACTGTATAGCTGAAAGCAAAACATGGACGTCTTTTATAATTGTATATCTCACGGTGGTATAATTAAAATTTTTTTAAAAAGAAATAAATTCATAAATATGTTGCTTAAAATCTTTGTGTGAATATATTGAGAAAAATATAGGAAAGAACTCTCTAGGATGTGGACCTTATAAGTGTTTTCAATGATTTGACTCTAGTGGCAAATATAACAAAAATAAGAATAAAAAATGGACCATAACAAATTAAAAAAGTTTTTGCATGACAAAACAAACTCAGATAATTATTAAATACACCCTATAGAATAGGAAACAATACACAATATAGCAGATAAAGAACTAATATCTAATATAGACAAAGCACTCATAAAGTTCATTTAAAAAGCCCCAAATCTGATCAAAACATGTTTATTAATGAAGAAACAAGAACACAATTTGCTAACATCAAGTTTCAGCTGAAGTGTATTCAGAATTTCACCCTGAGTCAATGCGTGTTCTTCTTTGGCAACTCACAGTCAATGACTCAGTGTGACTGGAACACTATGGTATGTGCCGCCACTCCTGCCCACCCCACTAACAAACGTTCTTGCACAATAAGACCCTGTTGATTTAGCTGAGATTTTATCAGGTCTACGCAATGTTCTGAGAATCTCCTAAATTATTCATGCTTTTATCTTCTTATATTCTTCTTAAATATCAATCTCTAATACACTTCTTATATTCCTAACTCCATTTCATTCTGGTCTTCTCAAAAACAACTCCATATTTCACATGAAGTGTGATCATGAAATTCACATTCTTATAAAGATTTTTTTACCTCAGAACTGGAAATTAGGGTTCTTGTCTTGCCTTCACCCAACCCAGGTTCAATGCCCAGCACCTTTTATAGTTCCCTGAGTGCAGATACCTGAGTACGGAGTCTGGACCAAATCCTAAGCATTCCTGGTATGAGCTAAATCCTCTCCAGGAAAACCTTCTGCTTCTCATCTTCCCCTGAGGCCCTCCATCAGTTTCTGACTTCTACCTGCTATGCCTTTTCTTTCATAGTGCCAATGCCTGTCTGCAATCCATAATTTATTTGTTAATGACAGTGAAATATTGTATGTTGCAGTGTAGAAACCTGGAAGGCACCACCATAGCCCAGTGATCAATGTGAACCCCACCACTGCTGAGGAAAACTAACATCATGAGACCTCAGTATGCAGCACCAGTTCTCTGCCATTTCAACCATTTAGGCCTAAATTGAATCTGATATAAAGAACATCCCATACTCAAGGGCACTCTCCAAAATAACAAGCCTGAACTTTTAAAAACGTAACAATTTACACACAAGACAATTCAAGTGGCCATTCCCTCTGCCATGGAAGATGTAATAATCTTACCATGGTAGTTTCATACTGTGCCAATCTTACTATGGGGAAATTACATTTCTCCCCACTCCTTTCTCTGCCTTGTTCTGGGTTAAAATTGAATAAGGGAGAATCTGAGCAAAATTTGGAAGGCAAAATGAAATTAGCAGTCAATCTCCTTAAATGTTGGTATTGCATGGTGGGTATCAGGAAAACTCTTGTTAGCAAGTCTCTAACTTACCTATTAGGTTTTTAAGTGGTAACAGGAAAAGAAAATTCTCAGTTTCTTCCAGATGTCTTCCTTCATATCTCTATTTCCTAATCCTGGAGTGCATGCCACCTAAAAGAAGCATATATATTTGTTCCACAGGCCACCAGTGTTGTAAGAGATCCAATTTAACAAAGATTCATTTGTCCTCAGTTTTCAAGTTTCTCCTGAGCCCAACTGGCCTTAAGCAACTTTAGGTCACAACCAGATGCAGACACAATCTTCTTCCTTAAACATCTATATCCGCTCTTGCCGCTGGGTAAAATCTAATCCCCGTCTGATTAGATCATATTTTGTACTTATCACTTACCTCCTTGTTTGTCTTTTCTCTCACTCTCTATAACACTTGATACTATAGCAGAGTGGTTCTTACAAAGTTGATCCTGCCAACATCTATATATTTTAGCATCAACTTTTTTTAAGTTGATGCTCATAATAAATGACTATTATTTTCTTTTATTTTAATAATAATACCAATTATTATATTATTTATCAAAGCAATATTTGTTATTATTATTGTTGGGGACCATGCCTAACTGAGCTCTGGGTTTACTCTGGCTCTGTGCTCTGGGATTACTCTTAAAAGAACTTGAGGGACCGGATGTGGTGCTGGTGATAGATCCCAGGTAGGCTGCACACAAGGCAAGCACCTTGTCCATCCTATTATCTTTCTGGTCCAAGACAGTCATTCTTTAGACTGCCTTTATACTGTGAGTAAGGAGCTCTGATATTTGCAGGGGAATCTTTCACCTCTTCTTAGACACCTCATCGTCCTCTCTTCTCTAGACACATTGCTTCCCTTGGTTCATAGTTCTTATGATGTTTATTTAAAACCTAAAGCCTTTTTATATGCTTTGTCCCTGGCTTGAAATCTTCTTCTATCTTCATTTAATTAATTGCTCTCATCGCTCAGTTCTCAATCATGCAATACCCCATCCTGAGCTTTCATAGGATCAAAGAAAGGGTTTTTTTTGTGCTACATATGATATAAAGTACAAAATTCAAATATTGCTTTTCTCCATATGCTTACATGAATAATCTCATCTACCATTACTTTTGTATCAAGGTTGAGGCTGCTTCATACAAAACCTGCTACTACCAGAAAATCAAATATTCATAGATTAAATAATTGGAATGTAAACAATATTCACTACAATATTTTGTGAATCCCTGCATAACATACTGAGAACCTTAAATTTTCCTTTTTCTTCAGAATGAGGATCATAAAAATATGACTAACTTGGCCCCTTCACAGGACACATATCTCTGATACAGGGAGTTACCTTGGTCAGTTTCCTTCTGGTCTCTTTAAGAAAATAAAGGGTCCTGACATGGAAAAGAATTACACCATGAATAAGCAAGTTGATGGCCATTAACATTGAATTCAGGATTTTTCCATTTTATTATTTGTTGAACAATGTGTATTTTTATGAGGCTATCAAAGTAAGCTGCAGGAAAGCTGTCAATGTGTTCCTGGGTGATATTTTTCAATATATTTCCATCAGTCTCATGCCGTTTTGTACCTATTAACACATCCCTTTGAGATTCAATTTCATTCTGAACTCTACTAGTTCAAAACCACATGAATCAAATTGAACACAGAAATTTTATGAAAATATTTCAATTTAACTAATTTCTTTCAACTTGACAGTTCTAAGCACAAATGTATGTCACTTGTGCAAATGAATGCATGAAGTGATTTTCCATCCATCAGAGCTTACCCAAGTATCCCTGAATATGTTCATTAACATACATACATACAGAACTTCTGAAAAAAATCTTCTCAATGTCCAATGATTTGGGGCAGTCACTATGTTTCTATGACTCTCTCAGTCTCTTCCCTCTTGTTCCTCAGATCTTAAATAGTAAAACTAAAAAGCAAAAACAGTCTCAAGGAACTTTCCAAACCACTAAAATCCAAATAATTTTACGTCTAAGCATTATGACCCTACAAATAAGGCTCGTGAAGTTTATACAGCCTTTCCCCAGATTAATCAATTTATTAGTATGCTCCGAATTTGGTTTAATCTTCTGCCATAGTAACAATTGACAGTGTGCAAAGGAGCTTGAGCTGACTGTGTTCATGTTTCAGGCTTATTGATATGGTGTGGAGATAGGATTTTTTCATCTTCTGCTCCAAATAAGAGGTCATAAATTCCTATTTCCTAAGTGAAACTCAAAGCAATGGAGGCTTCATCTATCAGGTTCACCTAGATGAATCTTATTTGAAGGAGAATGCAGAAGGCATCATGAAATCAACAAGTGACATGCAACATTAGAAGGAAGCAATGGCAAACAGCCAGTGGCTTTCCAGCATTGTCTATGAAAGTTGTGCCTACATTCACTGATAATAAATAGGGTCTCCATAGAAAGTAAGATCAAACTGTCAGATATTTTCCTCTAATTATATTGCCGATGCAGTTAAATATATATAGGTAAACTGTATGGAATTGACATAGTTTGCTAACTGATTCTTGTGCTCTTTTTATGGAACAGAGCAGAATGGTATATTCCTTTACAGAGTTTGAAATTTGAGAGAATAAGCATTCTAGCAACTTTTGACAGGCATCTTTCTAAGTTTGGTTGTTAAAGTTTGGGTCTCATGAATTCAGTGTTATTGATTCTGTAGTTTGGATATCTGGCTCTATCATTCCTTGTCGGGAGCTCCACGGGTCCCCAACAGTGCCTGGAAGCCAGTTCCTTTCTACCTCTGAAGCCGGCGGGGAATGGATGAAGACTCAGGAATCCGAAGCAGTTTTAAAAGGGCTTTACTATCACAGGATCCAATATACAATCCAAGAGCAGGGAAAACCTCCAGACTCTGGGTTCCCAGCTAGGCCCCAGCCAGGTGTAGGCCAAGATGGCTGCCACCACGTGTTGAGGCCCAACAGAGAATGGAGAGGACGGAGAAGCAAAACAAAAAAGGGAAGCCAAAATGGCAAAAGGGGGGAAAAAGAGAGAGCTTCTTTCTTCTTGCAGCTTATCTTATAGCTAGAAATCCGCCCAAACTCCCCAGCCCAGCCCATTCTGTCCTAGGCTATCTAGAGATGAGAACAGGAAAATAGCTCTATAGAAATGTGGCAACTTCAGGAGACTATCTGGCTGTTTACAAGGACCCAGAGCTAATTAAAAGCCTAGCAGAGCTGGGAGAAGCTACAAGCTAAATGTAACTTCCCCTGGCAGGAAGGGTCAAATGCCCTCAGGTAATTTCTCCCAGCACCTCACCTAATGTCTTGAGCCAAGATCTGCCTGGAATTGCCTTTATAGGGTAGAGAAGGGGGTTTCTGAGATGGCATGTCTCTGTACCAAAGACTAATACTAATGCCAGTTAAATATTTCTCCAAGCCTTCACAAGAATCTCGTCTACTTCACGGTAGTTTTGTATTTTAGCTGCCTTTGAGTTATCAGGAAGCCATGCTTGCTTGCTTGGAGGCAAACAGCATTTCTCTCTGGTCTAATTACTTAGAGATCCAACGTGGCCAGGCAAATATGCTGGTAAGATCTAGCTAGTCCCACTATGATTGTGGTAGCATGAGAGAATATTTATACCAGCCAGTACAGAATACATGGTCAGATAAGACTGCCACATTCAGACTACCCCCTGTCTATGAAGTGACCTGCAGGGAGGCAATCCAGGGCTTTTAGGTGTCCTGCAACAATTCCTCAACTCCACCTTTGTACCTGAATCCCCTAACCTGGCCCAACCCCAATGCTTCTCACATTTTATCCCCCTCCTGTTAACTCAGGTTTTCCTTCTAATAGATACTTTCTTTTCAATAGAAAACATCTAAAAGTAAGTCAGGAATGCATTACTCACGAGATAGGTTCCAATATTTCAGTTTCCAGACATCAGATGAAGTGACAATGATTAATATTGTTCTACTTGTCGAAAATAAGGTCCAGTCAAAATACACAACTCAAAGCAAATTTATATCCTTGATGATACTGCCATGGAAATATTCCCTGAAAATTTTATACAAAGTAGGTGATTTTGATTCTTCACGGTCAATTCCTTCATCTGTTTTTCGAGCTGGGGATCTGCGTTGTTTTCCCATGGTGTTGCGGTGTTCAGGGATAGATTCCTCTAGTGTACTGTTTCTTTTTTCTTGAGGGTATTACCTACCCTTGGTGTTGAATTTCCTAGTTTTAGTAATAATAAGCGGCCGCGTAAGCAGCCGCCGCCCGCCAGCCACGCACCCCAGACACTCTACCTGAGATGCAGGCAGGCCGGGTGAGAGTTCAAAATGACGGTTTACTTCCGGTTTCGCTCGGACTTCTGGGTGTTGTAGTTCCACCTTCTGCCGAGACCTGGGGCTCTACCACAGCCCCAGGCGCCCGCCCGGCCAGCGGCGCACCCCAGACACTCTACCTGAGATGCAGGCAGGCCGGGCAAGTAGGTGATTTTGATACCAGAAATTAACATCCTTCTTATCCATAGAATTCATTACCCCAACTAGGATTGTATTAATAAGTTACCTATAAGCTGCAGAAAAATAATTGATTATTATACAAGTCTTGAATGTGCACCTATGCATTTGGTTATCTCCAACCACCAGTCAACCTCCTGCCTTAACTTCTTCATGTGGAATTTTGCCAAGCCTAGTACTTTTTTACCAAAGAATGATGCCACATTTGATATGCATCTCAAACTTTATGGTAATTCACTTCCACATTAACAACTTTATCCTATATAACTGAGTGACCAATTCGCCTACCTTTTTAGATCCTCAATTTCCTCATGTACAAAATGGAAAAAATAATAGCATCATCCATCTCACAGATATATTGTAATTTCGATTCTAAAAGGTAAACCAGGTACAATTATATAGCTTAAAGCCATCTCAAGTGATATAACTTCACCAAAACAAAAGAGTGCCTTTTAGATCACTTATAATAGTCATGAGACAATAATATTATGTTATGGTATAAGCCTCCTCTTGAAAAAGTTTTGGTATTGTAGTTTTGTGATACTATAATTAGCATAAGTGCCTAGCATACTATGACAACTCAATTTTTATTTTTTAATTTCTTTTGTGGAAGCTACCAGATAAATCAGTAACAGGCAATAAGTTAATTCAAATAAGTTATAGTTGTGTAATTTTCTAAGTATACCTTAAGAATTTCTTCTTGGCATCTAGCAATAAATCTGGCCAGAGTGGGTTCACCTGGAGTTAGAGACTACAAGCTAAGACCTGACTTGCCAGATTTACATTCCAGTCTAAAACATTAGATTCTATCTTCAGCAACTGTTACTCTACTGAGGATAGAAACTAATGTTTTAGACTGGAATGTAGACACAGGCTGGGGGAGGGGAGAAAATCATTGGACATTGGTGGAGGTAAATGGGCACTGGTGTAGGGATTAGTGCTGGTACACTGTAGGATTGAAACCCAAATATGAACACTTTTGTAACTGTTTATCTCACGGTAGTATAATAAAAAAAAATTTTAAATAAAAATTAAAGAATTAGATTCTGCATGTTTATTGATTCAGTCCACAGAGCCTCTCTCACCTCCAACACCAGCTGCCAACATTAGGTGTCACAGCTCCACACTTTGCTTCAACTTGCACACATAGTCAGAAGGTTCAGTTCTTAAGAATAGAAAAGTTTACTTTCTATTATAATGAATAACTCAGGAACAGATGGAAGCTGATGCTTAAAAGCAATGTACGAGGAAAGAGACAGGCACCTTCAAGCTCTTTCTGGGCACACTTGCTCTCAACCTTCAATGCATTCGGTCAACCAAGTGGTTAAATGCTTTTTATAGAGATTTTTATGGGGTTTCATTAGACCATAATGTTGGACTAAATCATTGGATGCTGTTGATTAATCCCCATTGTTGGGGAATGAGAATCAAAACTCTAACTTTCTAATCAAATCTTTATATTTCTAAGAATTAGTTCCTCTTCTGAAGCTGCTAAAGTAACAACAATCACTTGCCAGAACATTAATATGTAAAAAGCAAAGCATCTTCACTGATATGGATTGTTTTTATTTTCTGGGTTTTTTTTTACATTTTTTATTTTATTATACCACCGTGAGATATTCATTACAAAACTATTCATGACTGGGTTTCAGTCATACAGTGTTGCAGCACCCATCCCTCCACCAGTGCATATTTCCCACCACTAATGTTCCCGGATTCCCTCCCCCTCCCTCAGCCTGCTTATAGGGCAAGCATTATGCCTCTTATTTAATATGGAGCATTTTAGATGCTTTCAGGAGCTGAAGACTAAGACAAAATATAAATTTTAATTGTGCCATGGAATTTTATAGATGCCAAAAATTAAGATTATAGAAAGGCAAAAAATGGGGCACTGGTTAGGAAGATATGGTGAAATAGTAATGATTATTACGAAGAATAAAAGGAATATAGCTCTATTCCATTCTTGAGATGCCTACATAGTTAGAAAGCTTTTCTTTAAGTAATTTGACAGGGTGTATCAAGAAAACAAAATGTTCATATTCCTTGGATCAGAAAACCTACTCTAATTTATCTGAAATATTTTAATAAAAATATAGAGTTATTTACTATGCTGTGTGAGTAAAGATTAAAAAAATAAAACCAACTTAAAAATCTGATTTAAGGAAGATGATAAGAAAATTGTGGTACTGTGACTTAATGGAGTTTGAGTAGCAACTAAAAATAATAAAGGAACATTTTATCATTTGTGACTAATATAATATAAATAAAGATGACTATAAAGGGTATGCCAGCATTTATATGCTTTGCTAATGTAGATCGATATGTGAGCAAGGGTGAAAAAGAACATGGAGAGATAATGAATTAATGGAG
>JAJIBD010021415.1:40000-50751 GCA_021461705.1 Cryptotis parvus
TCTCCATATGTCCTATCTCATGCTAGTAGAGCCCAAGGGCATCTGCTTGCTCCAGGAACATAAAGAGCCTCAATCCATTCCAGAAGAAGTCTATAATTGTTACTGGTATTTGGCATATCAAATACAACACGGGTAGTTTGCCAGACTCTGCCGTGCAGGTAGCATAGTCTTGTAGTCATCTCTAAGTCCAGCATTTATTGATGAACCACGTGGCCACAAGTGGCCACGGGAGCCGGGCTGTGATAGGCTGGTCTGCTGGGTGGAGTTCTGAGGAGAGAGAAGTGCGGATGTGGAAAATGGAGGCCCTCATGGAGTGGAGGGTCATCTGGCTTGTTGCAATGCTCTGCTGGGGTGGCGGGCCAGGGCTGGAACCCGCCATCCCTCCTGGGCACCTCGTGAGCGGCTGGGCACAGAGAGCCAGTAGCAGCTCTGCCCTATGTCTGTGAGTCTCTGGACCAGCATACCTGAGCTGGATTTAAAAAGGCTGCTGCAGGGTGGAACTCGATGAGCCAGGCTGTGATAGGCTGGCCTGCTGGGTGGAGTTCTGAGGAGAAAGAAGTCCAGATGTGGAAAATGGAGGCCCTCGTGGAGTGGGTGGTCATCTGGCTTGTTGCAAGGCTCTGCTGGGGTGGCGGGCCAGGGCTAGAACCCGCCATCTCTCCTGGGTACCTCATGAGCGGCTGGGCTCAGGGAGAGCCAGTAACAGCTCTGCCCCATGTCTGTGAGTCTCTCCTGTGAGTCACTGCTTTACGCAGTGGCAGTATTGTAGTCAATGAGGTTTATCTGAGACGCGATTATTGCTTTGTAACTACCAGATTTAAAATTAGGAGCTCTTATCATTGCATAAAGATCTTTCCCTCATTGAACTGAGGTGGACCAGAAATAGCATTGGCAAAAATATAGGAAAAAAGGTATAGCTGTTGTTTGAATCATTCCAACTCATATCCTTATTCCATTCTCACATTAATGAAGCTAACATCTAGTTGGGAACAAAGAGAAAAACACAAAACAATCAACATCTTTATTAGGATTTTCCTTAGATGCTAGGACTTTTCTGTTAAAACAGAAAGACCTACAGCCCATAATCATGTCAAAAGAAGCAGATATTACATAACCCATGGACTCTGATTCAGTTGCTTCAAGCTAATATTCAATATACAAATGATGATCACTCAGAACTGGTCCTCATGAATTCTTTTGAAGTCCTCCTATACCACGAAAATGTTTGCTTTCTTGATTCAGTATGTATCTATTAAGCATTAGATATCACATTTATACACATAAGAAGAAATTGAAAGATGTGTTATACACAGGTACTAACTTCAAGAATCTCATCCTTTCCTTATGAACAATCATTCAATTACCTAAATATGAGATGATCAAACTACACAAAAGCACTTGGAAGTTTTCAAAACTAGCCAGGAAATAAAGGACATAATTCAAACAGAGATTATATTTTCCAAATCCTAATCTGAATGTTTAAGATCAGTAATTAAAACTTCAAGTTCCAATGTCATAATTAAGCATACTATGAAAGATGTGCATTGTGCTAGGCATTATGTTAACTTTGTATCCTACTAGAAATCAGAATTCTTTTAATTATGAGGACAGTGGAAATCTGGATCCACAAGAGGGAAATTACATATTGAATTGATTCACCTATTCAGTTTCTAAATCATTTTCTTATGACAAACAGCAAGCATAGTCTTCTGACCTTAATATCTCCAATTATCTCACCAAAGATATGTTATAGTGAGTGTGGCTAACCGAACTTATTTTCACCTTTACTATCTCCAAATCCTCTCAAATATAAAGCATAGATGACAAAAACACAACATTCATGCTTTCCTTTTCCTTCCTATAAGCTTGGCAGACATAATCAATCACTGCAGTCCTGTTCCTGTGCAAGGACAACTTAGGATCCTTTCTCACATAGCTCTAAACAATTATTCAGTCTAATTTGACATATGACTGCAATAAGAATGGTTTTTGTTTGTATTTATTTCAATATAATCTTAGCCCAATATCAAACCTAAAATACAATTACTTTAAGATTGAGTGAAACATAATAATTAGAAGGTGCCAAAGACATATTACAGAGATTGAGACACATACCTAGATTGTGGGCAGCCGTGGTTGGATCTCAGGCATACATGGTCCCCTGCACCTCCCACTGGACCTCTACCTGATTGGTGAAGAATTTCCAAGAGGGTCCATGGGCTTCCTGAACAACGTTGGGAGGGTTCCTTGACAAAAAACAAAAAAGAAAAGTTTCAATGAGTAACGCACATAGAAACAAACACAAACACACACACAATTACAAAGTGGATTATTAGACTACCTAGAATCAATACATATTGGCTCAATAAATGTTTGAGTACCAGAACAATCCTAGAAAACTTACTGTACATGAATATAGTATTCATTTTCCAAGTGTTCATCCAATATGCAAAAGATATTTCTATAAATATGACTTTTAACTATAAAATATTTCTTATAACTGAGCAAGCTACATGCAGTCAGACAGGAATCATGATCTTTTTTTACTATTAGATAGCCCAGCACCCACCATATCCTGTCGTAGTTTAACAAACTAGTAACAGTGGTTAAATGATGGAGTCTGTAATCATAATTTTAAATTACTCTGGATTAATTGAAGTTATAGAAAAGTCTAAGTTTTCCTGGAGCTTGAGCAATCAGTGATACTATTCCAGATGAAGAAGTTTGTATAAAGAGAAGAATTGCAATTTATAACTGCTCCAAAACTATGGTAAAAGCAAAATAATCCACTGTCCTCCATTTATTCATAGATAACAATTACCCAACTCCCAAGTGCTTGAAGACTGCTTAATGAATATATAGTAAATAGAAAGTTATAACAATGTTTTCATCAAAGCTGTTCAAATAAACAATCCATCTTTATTTGCTATTGATATACTAAAGAACCTAAATTGAACAGTGCTCAGAGATTTCACCTGGGTACATGCACTTAAAGTGATCCTTTATCTAGTTTCTTTTGTGTTACACTAATTAAAATCAATTATGGTGACATGTCATTGACTGGCCTGGTTTTACCAGTGCATAACAAAGAGACAGAAGAAAAGACTTGAAGGGTAATAATGTGATACTTGTTTTTGCTCCCTAAATTGCAGGCGTCTGTTTCTAATGGATGAACAACTGAAATTTCAAAGCATTTACTTCAAGCAGAACTAAATGTCTTCCATCAAGCAGCTGTATGAGAAATTTGATTAAAGTTAGCTCCTCTACAAATTTGCTTGAAAGAATTCATTTCTGGTACTTTTTCCTTTAATAAAAAAATCTTTTTCTTATTTCCAACTTTAATACTCCCTAGAGCCCATGTCTCCTCATTTTACCTAACCCTAAACTTTTAGGTCATTTGTGCATTTGTTCTATTATATATGCTAAGTCAAATGCTTCTAGGGAACTTGTAGATCCAATGCAAAGAAATGCGGAGTTCTGCTTCCCTTCATGGCAAGGGTAAAGACTGGGTGAGAGGTAAAGAGAGCAAAAGAGATGATGGGGAAGGAAGAGCAGCAAGGAGAAAGAGGGAGGAAGCCAGAAAATGTTCTGGTCAGAGCAATAGGGAAAACAAGAAGAGCACTTAGCTTTGCCCTCCATGAACCAGGATTAGATTCCCAGCACCCATATAATGCCCCAAGCACCACTAGAAGACATCTGACTATGGAGGAGGGAGTAAACCCTGAGCACAGCCAGGTGTGGCCCAAAAAGTAACCACCATTCCACACACATACACACACATTTTTTTAAAAAAGATTGAAAATGCTGCATCTACATATTTGACACCCATTCTTCTATGTATGGAAATATGTGCTTTTATATATTGCATTTAATCCTTCCACCAACACTTTCTCTTTGGAAATAGAAAACTGAAATACAAGCGAGGCACAAGCTGAGTGGCAAGCACAGAATTATAAACCCTGGTCTGTCCTTCAAGTTTACTGATCCTAATGAAAGTTACTCTGGCAAAACTTCTTGAGGGAAATGACACGTTTTATGTCATCAAACTCTGACTCTCTCCCCACTTTTTGGACACAAGTGATTGAACTGAATAAGATTTTGACATCTGAGAAGCTAAGATGATAGTAAAATGGGTAGGGTGCTTGCTTTGCACATGCTAACCTGGGTTTGCTCCCTGACATCTGATATGGTCCCCAAGTCTCAGAGTCAGATATGAGTTATGAGTACTGGGTTTAACCCCCTTAAAAATAGTTGAAAAATTGCTTTAGCATCCAAGGCATGACCTTACACTCTAGAAAAGATAAAGCCATTTAGATTGTTTTTTTATTAGTTAACTTACAAAATAACTGAGAGATATTTATGTAAATGTGAAATGCAGAACTAAAAATAATAACCTAAGAATTTTCTGTCAAATACCAGAGGAGAATATACCTATATGCATTTATCACAAAGGTTTGTATGTGGATTATATAAATATATGTACGAGTCAATGGAAGAGGGGGTAGTGGACCACATAATTGAAGGAGTTCAAAAGATTCTCAAAGGTTCTTCACCAAAGAACCTATGCTCAGTATGGAAGTCATTTAAGATATCATCCAATCTGGAGCCACTTTTGAAAGCCATACTCTCAATTCTCCCAGTATAACAAAAGAATCCAAGAATCACACAGGTAAACTACTACGTACCAAAGTACCTTACCCAAATATCACCAAACATGAAAAAACATCAAATTTTGCAGGTCATTTAGGAAATAAAAATTCAAACACAGTGAGATGCATCTACCCATCCATGGGGATGTCTTACGACATAACCATATCCATTGTTGAAGTTACAGAACATATAAAACTCATACACTGTGTGGTACTGTAGAGCATAAGTTAGGACAGTTGAAAACAGAAAGTATCTGTCAAAGTAAGGCTTACATATATAGTACATAAACTCTGAAGCACTCAAGTTTATAACAGCAAAAGTATATTTATACAACTATGCCATGTGTATATATAGCAGCAATAATTTGACCAAACTCTAAATATTTCAATTAATGATCAGTTGTGGAATGGGTAAATATTATACTACATACTCACATAAGCAATGGTGTTATCATAAGATGAAATGAAACATTGCTATTCCTAGAAGCATCAATTAATATCACAAAATCACAGCTATATTTTAATAATTTGGACTCAAAAGCATAAACATTTATTGCATTTTTACAAGAGACAAAGCAGACAAAACTAAATATCTGGTTTTATAAACCAAGTTATTTCCTTTGGAAATGAGGTAGTATTTGGGAGAGAGAGGAGTAGAGAAAGGGAGCTTCCAGTATGTTGTTAATGTATTTCTTCAACTGGGTGAAAATAACTCGAGTACTTTCACTCTTGGAAAAATAATTAAACATGAAACAGAAATTTTGTGAAAATTTTGTATGTATGCTTTTATTTAATGAGTGAGTTTATTAAAGAAAGATAAATAGAAATAGAAAAGTTTCTTGAAGCAAAATAGGGCTTGACAGCCAAAATGCAAGCTAGAGCACAGGAAGCAAAAATGGAAGTAAACTAAAGAATCAAGTTAGTTAGAGAAAAATAGAGCACAGTGCAGTTAAAAGCCAGGAAGTATCACAGAAATGAAGAATAAATATTATGTGCTACAGAGCTCTGGGATTTTAACTTTCATTATTTAGTGACCTCACAGACATGGGGCAGAGCTGCTACTGGCTCTCCCTGTGCCCAGACACTCATGAAGCACCGGGAGGGATGGCGAGTTCTAGCCCTGGCCAGCCACCCCAGCAGAGCCTTGCAACAAGCCGGATGACCCCCCACTTTCCACATCCGGACTTCCCTCTCGTCAGAACTCCACCCAGCAGACCAGCCTATCATAGCCCCTGTTCATCGAGATCTACCCTGCAGCAGTCTTTTTCAAATCCGGCCCAGGTGTGCTTATCCAGAGACTCACAGACATGGGGCAGAGCTGCTACTGGCTCTCCCTGTGCCCAGATACTCCACGAGGCACCCGGGAGGGATGGCGGGTTCGAGCCCTGGCCCGCCACCCCAGCAGAGCCTTGCAACAAGCCGGATGACCCCCACTTTCCACATCCGGACTTCCCTCTCATCAGAACTCCACCCAGCAGACCAGCCTATCATAGCCCTGTTCATCAAGATCCACCCTGCAGCAGTCTTTTTCAAATCCGGCCCAGGTGTGCTGATCCAGAGACTCACAGACATGAGGCAAAGCTGCTACTGGCTCTCCCTGTGCCCAGCCGCTCACGAGGCACCCGAGAGAGATGGCTGGATCTAGCCCTGGTCCACCACCCCAGCAGAGCCTCGCAATAAGCAAGACTATCCCTCACTCCAAGAGGACTTCCATTTTCCACTTCTGGACTTTCCTCTCTTCAGAACTCCACCCAGCATACCAGCCTATCAGAGCCCTGCTCGCGCTGCCGCTGCGGCAGAGCGGTTCATCAATAAATGATGGATTTAGAAATGACCACAAGAGTATGCTGCCTGCAAGGCAGAGCCTGGAAAGCTACCTACGCCGTATTTGATATGCCAAATACCAGTAACAATTATAAACCTCATTCCCATGACCTGATGGAATGGTTTGAGGCTCTATATGTTCCTGGAGCAAGCAGGTAGGTGCCCTAGGGCTCTACTAGCATGAGACAGGACATATGGAAATGTTACTGGTGCCCGCTTGAGCAAATCTATGATGAACGGGAAGACAGTGACAGTGACAAAATAGTACTTCCCTCTAATTCCTGAACCTATTTATATGTATCTTAACAATAATCACCCTTTTTCTTGGAGACTGAGCGGTAGCCCAGCGGGTAGAGGATTTGCCTTTGCATGGCAGGCCCAAGCCGGTCCGGTTTGATCTCTTGAATCCCATTAGGTCCCCCCAAGCACCGCCAGAGTAATTCCTGAGTGCAGAGCCAGGAAAAAACCCTAGCGTTGCCAGGTGTGACCAAAAAACAAAAAAAAATCAACCCTTTTCTTGAGGCAATTTAAGAGGCTCTATCATCCATAAAAAGAGGAAGAGAAAGAGAGGGAAAGAAGAAAAAAAGAAGAAGAAGAAGAAGAAGAAGAAGGAGGAGGAGGAGGAGGAGGAGGAGGAGGAGGAGGAGGAGGAAGAGGAAGGGGAAGGGGAAGGAGAAGGAGAAGGGAGAAGGAGAAGGAGAAGAAGGAGAAGGGAGAAGGAGGAGGAGGAGGAGGAGGAGAAGGAGAAGGAGAAGGAGAAGGAGGAGAAGGATGAGAAGGAGGAGAAGAAGGATAAGAAGAAGAAGAAGAAGAAGAAGAAGAAGAAGAAGAAGAAGAAGAAGAAGAAGAAGAAGAAGAAGAAGAAGAAGAAGAAGAAGAAGGAGAAGAAGAAGGAGAAGGGAGAAGGAGAAGGGAGAAGGAGAAGAAGAAGAAGAAGAAGAAGAAGAAGAAGAAGAAGAAGAAGAAGAAGAAGAAGAAGAAGAAGAAGAAGAAGAAGAAGAAGAAGAAGAAGAAGAAGAAGAAGAAGAAGAAGAAGAAGAAGAAGAAGAAGAAGAAGAAGAAGAAGAAGAAGAAGAAGAAGAATGCCTGCTATAAAAGCAGTCTGGGTTAGGGGGGAAGGAAATCTGGGGACATTGCTGGCAAGAAATCTGCACTGGTGGAGTGGATGGGTGATGCAACATTGTATGGATGAAACCTAATCATGAACAGCTTTGTAAATGTCTATCTCATGGTGCTCTAATTAAAAATAATAAATAAATAAATAGGTAAGTAGGTAGGTAGATGAATAAATAAATATAAACAAACAAGACTGGGACTGAAGATGCTTGTCAATTAGGGTGCATGTCTTGTACATGACCAACCTCGGTTCAATCCCTGACATCAAATTTACCTGACTCTAGTCAGGAATAAACTGACTCCATGACTGGTCTCTAAACACAGAGTCAGGAGTCCCAGTGAGCACAGTTGTAGGCCCCAAAATAAACCAAATAAACAAAAACAAAACAAGACATAACTGAAAATCCAGTCATGCTCGGGAACTATTTCTTGGATATAAATGAAGTAAAGTGAACCATCATCCCAAAAAGTGGACGATGTCTTCAGCTTTCAGTGACATGGTTTAGGTGGTTTCCAAAATATTGCAGATAAATACTATTCAGTTTGAAATTCATCATCTATCCTGGGTGTACGCCATGTGTATAGATGGAACAAAAGTGTTTGTAGGTATTTGTTGAGTTGTGCTATGTTCCAAGTGCTAAACTCTAAGGTTATGGAAGAGAACATAAAATGACTCCTATTGATCTGTTAGGTTTTGTTTGTTTTGTTTATTGATATAGGTTCAGAACTTGAAACAATGTCCAACAGCATAAGAGATGCTTAAATATTATTTACTAGTAGAATAGATGTATAAATCATCATCATTCAATGCACTATAGTAGTCTGCATAACAGGTTTTGGTGATTAGAGAAAGTAGTTATTTCTCCAATGGGGGTGAGGAGAAGATCTTATAGTAAGAATATTGCAATTTATTGAAAGACGTAATTTACAATTTATTGAAAGGCGATTAATAATATTGTAGGAGGAGAGGAAATAGGGAAAACATGGTAATGTATGCCTATGAAATTTGTTCACTCTTCCCTTCACAACCCAATCAATGGAAAACTGAGGAAGAAGGCAGCCTACTGACCATAAAGTAATTAAACAACCCCATTCGGTTCCTGAATCAGATAGTCAATTTTATCTATATAAAGAGGAAAAAGAAGACACAAATTAGTATTTTTTAGCTCTAGCTCCAAGAAGCAAGCTTTGTCTGGTTCTCTAAATTAAAAAAAAAAAAATACAATTGAACACCATTGGCCCATAGGAAGTTTCTCTATTAACTACCTAGCTTTATGAATTTTGAACCTCTCTAGTCCACAGTTTTAACAATACTGAAAAATTAGGTCCAGTGAATTAAAGCATGAAACCTAAGGAGCATTCACTCAGTACCCAGTACCTTATGTCCTTCCTAAGATTATAATTTTGGGAGGAACCCCCAAAATGACATTTGAAAAATTCACCACTAATCTAGTGAGGGAATCTAAAAAATAAAAACAAAATAAGTAATTGTTGATTGAGTCACAGTTCTCCAGTTCACTGATTTTCTCATGATGGTTTCCAAAATGCAGCCTCATAGAGTATCCATATTAGCCACTCAACTCCTAAACTTATTTGGAGGGGGAGAAGATAGTAAAGACAAGGCCCTAGAGCTTCTAAACCTGTCTGAATCATAACAGCCTGCCCTTTTATCTTAATTTCCAAGTTAGTTTTCTGCAAGATTTTATTGAGAAAGTTATTCTTTATATGACTGTATTATTTGCATTTTCTAAAAAAAGGAAATTTTAAGTCAGACTGATCTATGAAATGCAAACACAGAATAATGGAACAGGCACTTCACTACACTTTGTGTGGAAACAATTTGATCTTAACACTATGTAAAAAAAAAACTTCATCGATTTTCATTTATTTGAAATTATGACCTCCCCTGACATTGTTAGGACTGTAAGAGAGAAGCAAGATTTTTACATAATTGAAAGCAGAAGATACCTGCTCCCAAATATCTCAAAGATAAAGAGTTGTCAATGTACTGATTTAGGATTGTTCTTCCCAAGCCTCCCTGTATCCTGGGGCTCTTCCTGAGTATTCCTTGCACTTGAGCAGGAGCCCTTTTTAAACATTGTCTCCCAAAGCTGTTATTTTAAGTTTTGGAAAAAGCAGTGAAATGCCAAATAAAACACTTGCCTGCCCCTATCTTACTCTCCCCATTACTAGCCCCCAGTCCCAGACTCTTATGTCTGCATCATCTCCTCATTTCCACTAAAAAAATAAATAATTCAAGGGATTTTATAAGACCATTTAATGTAGTTATCACACAGGTTGCTCCATGTCAACCCTTACTTAGTAGATATATTCAGATGATCTATTTCCTTTGCTCTTCCCCAACTCTCTTCATCATTATTCCTCTTTTAGCAAATGAAATCTTATACTTTCCATGGAAATTGTATTTCCAAATCTATTATATAAGTTTCTGATGCAAGTGTTCATATGTTAAGTTAAATTGTCAAATGTATACATTCCAATATGTGTATAAGTATGCATACATGTGCATGTGTATAAGGAGATTTGTACATCATATTACATAGTATATAGAAGAAACTACTACCCAATTCCCTCCCCTTTAAAAAATGAGAGACATCTGTCTCCCTCCTCTCCTTGAGATGTTGAGAGATTATGGCAGCCCTAGTAACAGGATATGGCTATTCTATTCCCAAGTATAAAGTTTACAATCTACATGGAAACTCTCTTCTTGCCATCTTGAAACTAGCCATCTCAACAAAGTATGATTACATTTAATCCACTGTTTATTAAAAGACAAGCTGGCGGGGCCCTTAGAGGAAGGCTGGAAGGGATATAGACAAAGAAAAGGCTAAGCTTTCAAAACAATCAAGTAAGTGAATATAAAACATCTTAGGTACTGATGCAGTTGATCTAAAATGACTTGTTTTGATCTGTCTGTCATCTAACTGCAAATCGCATTGAGTAGGTGATCCCAAGTAATAATGGCCCCCACAGCTGAGAGCTAGTCAGCTCCACCAAAACCGAGACATCTGAACAATAAGCATAGTTTTCAATCTCGTGAATTTAAGGTGGCAAGAGATGACTAGAACACTTGCCTGCCATCCCTGCAAGCCCACTCTTTATCGATCAATGCCCCACCTGCAGGAGATGCATCGAGATAAA